>MEHQ01002268.1:345000-374572 GCA_008828725.1 Saccharina japonica
TCCTAGTTTGCTGCCACTATTTAATATTTAATGGTACCAGGTATTGATTTGAGCGCAGACTACGTATGACTGTTTTCCAGGATTTGGAATGGAGCTCGAACCTGAACAACCTGAACACCGTTTCTAAAAGGTAAAATATATTACGTACGAGTATTTGTCATAAAAAAACGAGGCTCAAGTTATACGGAAACGTGTTTGTTACACGACCGATTTACACCACAGGCCACAGATTTATTATTAATTACTGGTTATTGATGTTGCTCTTGTAATTAAAAATTGCCTTACAGATACGTAACTCTACTGGTACGGGAATTTAGGTACTAGTTGTACCGTATACTGGCTGTCTGTAGCCTATTAATATGAATATAAGTTTTTTTTATTCGGCCTGTAGCCGAAGCTATAGCGGCGAGTACCAAGCATTTAACTTCTTCATTTTTTGCGTGGTTTTTGTTCTCAGATTTTGCTACTGGTGCATGTAAACGGAAAATTGAAGAGTTAACAAAATTAGAATGTTGTTTTTCAGTTCGCCACACGACAGCAGTTTAGCACATGTATATCATACCCCTCGTATTTTTTGTGCTACTCGTATATATTTTATGCACGAGTATGAACTTGAATGGATCTTCCGTACATCAGTATATACTACCAGTATGTACCATCGATCAAAAACCAAATTGTCAAACTTGGAATGTTAAGTTTTACCTGACCATTATATTTAAGCTGTTTCGGTCACACGTACAAAACTCCGTCTTTTTTCACTCTTCGCTTTTGGACGTGAAATCATGTATATATTACACATAATTTTTCATATATAAAAAACACAGTCTCGGATCATTTGTTCGGATTTAAAAGTCGTTTGTGAAGAGATGACTTTCTTTAGCCCCGCAATGAAGGTAAGGTAACACGGAAATAAGAAATAAGATCAATTTTGTACTATTAAGAGCAAGACGGCGGGCAGTTCTGCCTAAATAGCACCGACCTACGAGAAAAAGCGGAAGTTATGCGTTACTGCGACTATTCATAGACTACACGATCACCTATACTGTATATAATAAAATATAATATCCTATGTACATGAGGTGTAACGGTGTAGGGTATCATGTCATGGAAATATGCAACAGTACCTTGAAATCCTGCTGCCTACGTACTGTATTAATAGTAGCCCATTGTCCTTTGCTGCGCTATTAATAGATAGTTTTTTTTGTCGCTGCTGCTGCCTTCTGAATCCTGATTCCTGGTTGTTGTCTGGCCTCGTACACCCAAGTAGCAGCTGTATACTACTAACTACAACCTGCACCTAAATGACATATATACGAGCAGAACGAGGAATAATTTCCACGTACTCGTAGAGGGGTTGTGAGTTGTAAGTTGTACTTGAAGCCGCTCAACCCTCCTGTCATCAGAGGGGAACACTAAGCATAACACTTAACATTAACACTAACATTAACATTAACGTTAACATTAACAGTAACACTAACGCTAACATTAACACTACCAGTAACAATAACATTAACACTAACATTAACACTACCACTAACTTTAACACTATCATTGACACCAACATTAACATTAACATTATTAATAACGCTGACATTAAGACTAACATTAACATTAACACTATTAATAACACTAAAACACTAACACTAACACTAACAGTAACACTAACATTAACACAAAACTTAACTCTAACACTGACATTAACATTACCACTAACACTATCATTAATACTAACATTAACACTATCATTAACACTAACACTAACACTAACATTAACACTTACATTAACACTAACACTAACGTTAACACTAACATTAACACTAACAATAACATTAACACTAACACTAACATTACCATTACCACTAACACGAACACTATCATTAACACTAACAATAACACTAACATTACCATTAAAGGTAAGCAATGTCGACTGCAGCGCCGGCCACTGCGTGATTGGGGGGTGCGTTCAGTGAGATTGCCCCGGGGCACCCCTGGTGGTGCCCCCGGGGGCGTTTCCTTCGGAATCCCCTCGGCTGGGGGCGGGGGCCGTGAGTTGCCCGCTCGTATGATATGGCTCTAAAAAGTCGCGACTAACTGTCGTCTACTAACGTCAGGCTACGACAGTTCTGGTCGCCTAATGATGATACGAAACAAAGAAACTGGCCCAGGCTGGACTTCTTGAATGGGCGCGTTGTACCTGTACGTACCTGTACACCGACTTCAGTACAATCACTCCCCAATTTACTATGTTTCTGAAGATCGTAGCCTGCCTTTCTTACTTCGTTTTTTTAGTACGTAGTGATGGTGATAGTAATATATAGCAGTATATAGTAATAGTAGTAGTAACAAGTGTCCTGTACTGTAAACTCTATATATTTGGTAAATGTTTAGGTACAGTCAGAACTGCGGTGAGATTGTTGGCTGCCTTCGCCTCCCACTGACAACTACTGTAGCCGCAAACTTTCAACCAGCCTACGAGTACGTACAGTCCCCAGCACCGATTGCTTGGGTTTTCATCCCTCCTGCCTCCCTCTTCCCTCTACCCTATGCTGTACTTGCTGTACTTGTTTGTACGCGACAGGCTGACGGCGATTCTCGCTGGCGGGGCGTTAGCCTTTGAGGGTAACTCACCAAGGTCAGCAGAGTCACCGGCGGAGCTGCTGGGGTTCTTGGGAGCGGAGTCTAGGTTAGAGCCTAGCTTAAGGCATGGGGTCAGGGGAGCGAGCGGGAGACGAAGACTACCGGAGTTCACGCCGGGAAAACTGGGGGAGTCGTACGACGTTAAGGAGCGAGGCTCGACGGCTGCGGATAACGGGGAGGTGCGTGGTCCCGGCTTTTTCCGCTTCGCGCTTGGTGCAAGCAATATTTTCCTGGTTGATGGAAACCCAACATGCTCCGTCCCGGCATTGTAGGGATGCGAGGGTCTATGGTCATACGACTACGGCCGTGCACGACATGAGTACACCCCCCCACCCCCAACTTTATCCAGGAATGTAAGGACCGTTACGAGGTTATTTTATGAGGATCGAATGGGTATTTTATTAACACCGGAGTGTTTAGGTATTTCATAAGGACGGTTTGGGTTTCTTTGTAAACACTTTAACGATCCTTACATTTACGGACGTAGTGGTATGCTTTTTGCCGTTATGTAGTGGGCGACGGCACGTAACATACAAAAATGGGAGTTTACGTAGACATTTTGGGGTTTTCTACTTTTCGGTGAAAATATGTAGTGGGCCATGGCACTTAAAATACAAAAATGGGAGTTTACGTTTTGGGTGTTTTTACTTTTCGGCGAAAAACCTAACAAACGCAGCAGTTTATAGTACGGCGTGGTGTCTACAGCTTGCTATCGTTGTCCTTGCGTTTCTATTTTGAAACACGAAATATGGGTGGGGTGATATTTGTGTCCTGATATCTTGACATACATGAATTACCTCGTCGTTTCTACTGGTATGGTGTATCGTATTTGATGTGTCTCCATGTTTGGTGGTCTAAGGCGCTCTTGGACTCGAGGCAGTGATGACACGGCCTGCTTCAAGTAGTTTGAACCTCTTTAGAGTATCAGAGACAAAACCCTAACCCTTTATGTGATTGATGTGCTTGATGTGATTGGTGTGCTTGATGTGCTTGATGTGATTGATGTGCTTGTGGTTGATAGTATATTGATGTGACATATTGATAGTATATTGAAGCACGCTACGGTATGGCAGTGGTGTGATATACTATAAATATAAATATTGATATACTACTATATCATATTAATACCAGGTAATTTAGTATGAGGCTCCTGGCTCAAGGAAGTTTTTTTGCCGAAAATGCGTAGTATGCTACTGCTGTACGGTAGGGGGTTTCCATAACGATGGAGGCATAACCTAACCCTAACCCTATACCATGGCCTAGATTGTGCAACACAAATGGTAAAGAATGGTAACTAATAGTCACTGATAGGTTAGCTCCTCAGTTGAGGGGTATAGTAATATCACTAATAGTCGCTAATAGTCGCTAATAGTCACTAGTAGTCACTATTAGTAATAGTCACTATTAAATAATAGTCACTATTAGTAAGAGTCACTACGCGTAATATTCGGTGATAGTCACTAATAATCAGTACTACCGTAGTAAAAAATAGTCATGAATAGTCAGTCAGGTTTTTTCGTCCACACGAAGCAGCCCAGGCTGCTGGGGCAGTAGATACTGCTATATATTTATACATACTGGTATATTGGTATGCCCTACCTGGTATTTCATAGCGCAACGACAGAAGATGTTCGATACGCGCGCAGCACGATAATGGTCTTAATAGAACTAAAGATGTATTGCTGTTGTACCTTGTATGACATACCAGACACTGCTGCACGCTTTACCTATTAATAGTCCGTGGGGAACACCGCATGCGTCGCTCTTTACGTGCATAGCTCACTACTGCTGTAGACTATTGTATTGGTATTGTATTGGTATTGTATTGGTATCGTAGAGTAAACCTGGATTCCAAAAAGGCTAAAACAGGGAGAAAGAAAACAACATGTTGCACCCGCCCAAGCAGCCCCCAAAATGACGGACCGTTATAAACATCGCCCGTCGTCCGGTATTGGTAGTACTGCTGGACCTCAAGCAGCATTTTGTCCTTGTTCTTGTCGCCCGCATCGGCTTGATTGAAAGGGCAACATCGCGATACCGCCAGCGTGGGACTCGGCTCAATTGCCAGCTGCAGGCAGAACATTCGGGAAATGCCACCCGTCCAAGCAGCGTAAAAATGACGAACCGATAGAATACCGGGTAAACTGTACGAGTCCGTTTTTTTTTTAAATAGCGTCTTCTATTGTTTACAATGCCGCTAACCCTGGAGGGAAACATCGTAATCTGCATGAAAAAAAGACGGACCGATACAAATTTCGTCCATCGTCCCACAGTATGAATTTCATTTGGGATTGTTTGGGTTTCCTTAACCAGCCGCTTTTTTTGTCCGCGCGGTCGGTCGTACGCCGCAGTAGCTCCCGCAGGAAAGGAAGACTACTGCTCACTTAAGAAACACTGCTGCTACACTTTTCCCTTCGGACAGATCGTCATCTACTGTAAATCATCTAGATCATCTACAGTAGATCCTCACCTTCCGTTGTAAGAGGCTGTGCAGGACTTGCGTAGTACATATCCAATCTATTAATAGCAAGCATGTCGCTATTAATAGATCATGCAGATTATACGGCTCCCACGGAACATGGCCTATAGTAGATCATACAGATGAGGAATATCTCTAACTTGAAGGATCCATATCACAAAGTGCATACAAAGGCATCAATCCAATCGAAGCCATGACCTACTGCACGAGGTGTGGGACGTTGCGCCTGATGTCAGCGTGGGACTCGACTCGATGAGCAGCTAACTGCTGGCGGGAAGTTCGATTTTTTAACACACACCCAAGCAGCACAAAAGTGACGAACCGATATAATCGTAGGCCGATATGTACATTTTTAGCATCTTGTACTGCTCGTAAGGCCTTAACCAACTTTATTTTTTTTCATCATGGCGCTCATCCGCCGGAACCGCTCTCTCTTTCGAGAGAAGGGCCAAAATTGGCGGGGAAAAAAACCGAAAAAAACGGACCGATAGTAACATCGTCCACCGTCCGATATCATTGGTACATAGTATATATAGCATATTCTGTTGTTCAAAGTCCCTCAAGCAACCAACCGCGTTTTCTTTCGCTCGCGTGGTATCGTTCTGTGCTTTCCTTCGCTTTTAGCTCCCGTTGGAGGGGAATATCGCGACACCGCCAGCGTGGGATTCGGCGTTGTGCATGCTCCACTGGGGCAAGCCGGAGCTCCAGAACGAGCCGGATCCCAACGGCTACGTCATCTACGTTAACGGAAGGTCAGGAAGAGTACCGTTGATGAGCACCTTTGAGTTCGTTCCTTCTCGGGGTAGTCCCGCCTGCTTCCATAATAACTACCTAATTACTACTGCCGGCGCAATTGGCCTTTTGCAGACGGGTCGTACTTGACGTTTTTCGAGCGTGAACAGTGCGGCATAATCGGGAAAATAACTGCCTCTTAGCCTAAGAAAGCTAGCCTTAGATTCCCTCCTGCAGTGCTCGATTTTGTTCGTCATAACTCCAACCCTAGCTCCAACTCCAACTCGAACCTCAACCCTAACTCCGACTCAAGCAACAACCGCCACCCCAAGCCCAGCCCAAACCCTAACCCAAGCCCCAAGCAACAAACGCCACTCGAACCCAAACCCAACCCCACCCCCAACCCCATCTCCAACCCAAACAACAACCCCAACCCAACCCAGCCCCAACCCCAACCCCCACTCATAACAAACCCTATCCCTAGTAGCGAGTACTTGGTATACCAGGTACGTCAGTAGTGTCGCGAGGTGTGTTGAGGCGGTTCTGAAATACATGTAGGCTCGGTTAGGTTTTGAAAATTTCCGTGATTCTTCTCCTCACGGTCTTTTCTCGCCAGCAACGAATGCCTCAATCCTCGCTGCCGCTGTTCGCGCCCGATGTTTCTCTGGATGCTTCCATGATTTCTCTCCTGGCATTCTTTTTTCGCGAGAAACGCCTCCGTCAACTCGCTCCGCCGCTCTTTTGTCGCCCGATTTTTCTGCGGCTTTCCGCCGATTTTTTTTGTATCCTTCCCACGGAGAGTTCTTCCACGAAGGGCTATTTAGAAACTCGAGAGAGTCGGCGCTTGTTTTTTTTTCCTCAATTTTTTTACGCTTATGTTGTTTTGAGTAACTTGTCACCTTCCTTGCGTTCTGCTTTTTTTCGGATACGGCCCTTGGACTCTAGTGCATACTTTTAATAGTACACTATGATACTATGAATAGTAATGTAACAATGAAACGTATCTGATTTGAAGTAGCCTGTTTTGAGAGCGTACGTGCTGTCCCATTCGCTGATTCAGAGGTTGCCGTATGCAATGCCTGAGCTACTTGTCGTAAAATATTATACGTACTTACTTATGGTGTTAGTCGTAGGAGAGCGGTCTTCTCTCCCGCGTCAAGGGCTGTTTTGCCAAGATATATACTGTTTTTTAGTGTAGAGAGGCGGTCAATCAAGTGGTCAACCCCGGTCACTGCTATGCCTGTCATCGGTTGTCATTGTCTGATGGAGTAATCTGTCTCAAGAAAGGTTGGGGCTGCTGCAGGTTTTGGGGGGTTACTGGTTACTTGGAACTACCACCTCAACTAAAATTCATATCAAGGAACTCGTTGCGCCGATTCTCGAATGTGTACGTATGTATGTATGTATGTGTGTATCTATGGCTGTCGACGTTTTCGACATTTATCAGCAGTTGTGGACGTGAATTCTAAGTTGATTGCCATTTAGCAGCCCTTGTTTACGCGAATTCTGAGTTGCTTGACATGTATCAGCAGTTTTCGACAGTTTCGGCACTGCCGCGTCGAATAGAAGCGGTTTATTTCACCGCCTGACACCCTTAGCTGCCCTACGAATACCCTTTACCGGTACTACAGCAGTAGTATGCTGGTGCTGTTCGTTCCCTGCGTGCATATTGTTTGTTGTTTGCACTATGTACGTATTTGAGATTCGCACTATCATTTTTCGTGTTCAACGTTCTTGCCACTACCCCCACATTTGAGGTGGTCATCCATTTCATACAACTCGTCATGCATTCCATACGTGCTACCTGGTACCTACCTGGTACAGTCCTTCGATTGCGAGTTCATACATTGACAACTTCGTTCAATTGCAATCTCACAAACACATTGATGTATCAATGGTGCCTTCATATATTGCTTGTGATGAGATGGTGTTTGATATCAAAATATGTAGTTTCATGAACTGCAGGCAGTTGTATTGTAGGTTCATTCTTTCATTCACACGTTCGTGAAATTACACATTCATACATTCATGCATCCGCATGTTTGGTTGCTTGATTGTTGATTTGCTTCAGTATGTTTACTTTCTATTATTTTTCCTTTTCGCTTTTTTCTTTCTTTTCTCTTTTTTTCTCTTGCATGCACCTGGATTGCTAGCAGGGTAGGTCTTGCCTGTCGCATATGGCATTGCATTGTCTGCTCTGCTTACTGCACTGAGTGTAGTATCTCTGTGTCGTAGTTTTGTGACCACAGAACTGGTACCTTTTTAGGATGATGAATCGGCACGGACACTGGGTGTGCTGGATGTCGACGGGTAGAAAGGAAGGTTTAATGTGAAGAACACACACACATACACACACATTTCCCCCCCCCCTCGATTTCAACGCATATGGATTGCTAACATGTGTAGGTCGTGCCTGTCGGACATGGCATTGCATTGTCTACCCTGCTTACTGCATTGCAACGCAGTATCTCTGTGTCGTGTGGTTTTGTGACCACATATCTGGTGCCAGTATCTCTCTAGAATGAAGAATCGGCACGGACACTGACTGAGTGTGCTGTATGTCGACGGGTAGACAGGGAGGTTCAATGCGAAGAACACACACATCTCCCTTTTAACGACCAGAATTTCATGCTCTGTGCTTTCATATTATACATATGATATGTATATGCGTTGATGTAATAAAAGGGCGCTGCGTACTGGTGTTCACTAGTTCCCCAACAGGGGCCGACTCATTCATACCATGTGTCCGTTGATGTGTCCGTTGGTACATGACCTGTATGCGGTGTGTATGCTGTGTGTATGCGGTGTGTATGGCGTGTGTATGGTTTGTGTATGCTGTGTGTATGGTGTGTATTTATGGCGTGTGTATGGTTTGTGTATCATATAGTGTGTATGGTGTGAGTAACCCTAAGCTGTGTGTATGCTGTAACAGGGAACAACTCGGGGGCAACAAGTTTCTGGTATCGGACGGTATATTTATGGCCAAAGCGCTCAACCGAACGTTCGTGGAGTATCCCGTCAGAGACTCCAGGTGAGATTAAAAACATCAACATATCATACATGATACACCGTCAAATACCAGCAGTATACAGGACATCTACTACGATGGACCATAGTGAACAGGACCAGGTGAGATAAAGACATCAACATATGATACACCGTCAAATACCAGCAATATACAGGACATCTATGTAACACTATTAATACACAGGGAAACTGGTCCAGGCTGGATTTCTGATTCGAGAATGGGTGCGTTTTTCACGAAGTTCAGTACAATGACTACCGGGTTTTTGTGTTATGTACGTACCGTATGTGTCAGCTTGCTTTTCTTTTGGTAATTTTCGTACGTGGTATTCGCACACACGTAGAAACGCATGGACTCGTTGGCGCAAAGGGGTATTAAACCCCCTCCTGTGTATTCAGTCCTGTACAAACCCTATAGCAGTACGAACTCCGTTTGGGAGTATGTACCTATTGTGTATTTTAGACTAGCGTATGGGGGGTGGGTTGGCGCTGCGGCCGTAACTCTTGAGCTGCTGAGCTGTTGAACTTGTTGGCTTGTTCCTTTTGCTGACGTAAAAATCATTGTAGGTTGTTCAAGTTGTTGGTTGGTCAACGCGGTCCGCTTGTTTCACGTTGCTGTGTTGGCTTGTAAACGTTCGTGGCTTGTTTATATGGTTGACTTGTGAGCTTTTGACAGCTAACCCTGACCCTAAGCCGTCTTGTTGAGGTGGGTGGCTTGTTGAAGCTATGCGCTTTCTGAAGCTATTCACCGGTTGAACGTGCTGGCTTGTTGAAGATGTTGGCTTGTTTAAGTCGGTGGTTTGTTACAACTGCCCTGTGAAAGCTATTTGCTTGGTAAAAGCTATTTGCCTGGTTAAAGTCGGCGCGCCCTGTGAAAGCTGTCCGCTTGTTTGAACTTTTTTCTTGTTAGAGTGGCTTTGTGCCTTGTTAAAGTTTGTTCGCTTGTTTGAACTATTTGCTTGGTACCTTTGTTGTCTTTTTTTTTGTTTGGTAGTGGGCAGATTGCGTGCCGTCTGTTGGCCTATCACTGCGCAGACAACAGAACAGTCTACTTGCCGCCCGCTCGCGCTAACCCTAACGCTAACCTGTAGATCTGTAGACCCTAACCTGCCGCTATGAGATGTCGTGCAGGGTCTTAATAGTACAGATTCAACGCAGGAAACATGTTCTGTAGCGTGCAGATTATACGGCTCCCACCCGGCAACGTGAAGTAGATGATACAGATGATACAGATCAGGAATCTGTCTGCCCTGAGTGGTCTAGAGCACCAGGTAGGAATCGGCGATCTTCCCGATGTGTGTACGGTATCGTACAATTCTTGATGGTTCGCTTGATGGCTGAGATGGTCAGATGGATCACTTGGCACCTGAGATGGTCAGTAGGTCAGTAGGTCAGTAGCCTTTACCGTGCTCTTGACACCGTGCACAGATAAAACAGATCAGAAAAAGTACTGGTAACAAATATATGGTACGGTTTTTGTGGTAGTCCGCACACTTTTGAGGGATTGTCCCAAACGCGTGACGAAGACGTGCTCGGGTCAAGCCTAGCCTAGCCGGGGCTAAAGTTGTAGTTGGGGTTGGGGTTGCGGTGGGTCGACGACTTCTCGTGATGCATCGAAAGAAAACATCAAAATGCCCAAAAACACTTCGATAACTGTTCGGGTTCGGGTTAGGGTCAGGATTGTATTGCGTACTGTATACCTGGCATGGTATGTTTTGTGTGCTAAGACCGGTGACGGCGCCTCGAGATGGTGGTCCACCTTCCGTGTCTCGGTAGTCCTCACTCCTCACCCGCCTCGCTAACAGTCTTTCCATGTAGCACAAGAGTCTTTTCATATAGCGAGGCGCAAAAATCGACCGACCTCCATACCGTATATTGTAATCAAGATATTAAGACCATTTGATAGCACCTCCCGTGGGACGAATTTGCTGGTACGAGTATACAATAAGAGACGATTTTGTCCAAATCGCGTCTTAGACGGGCACGCACACTGGACATGCTGACTTTGAAAATATCTCGTTGGTGCATTTCCAAAGGAGCATCGCACGGCATTATTAGCATTATTAACATTATTAGCGTTTGCTCTCTCCCGTTGTCGAGGAAATTTGTTTTTTTACTTGATTACAGTATACTGCACCCATATGGACATGCGTCCGAGGGGGTGTGCTATCTTATCATGTTATAATCTTGATTACGCTATACGGTATCCATGCTATTAATATTAAACTGCTGTATTCTTAATAATAACACGTTCTATTTTATCACTGGCATGAGTAGTTAGAGAACACGTCAGTGTGTCACGTCCTTGTAGCTATCATGAATGATCATATCATAGGCTTCTTCGTTACGTTGTAACTGGTGAGTGCTATTGAAGCTGACATGAACCCCTCATGAAATTGAATGGAACTCCGTAAACGCCTGCTGCCTGCCGACATCCGCCATCCAGGGTGGTTCCTTTTGACGAGGCGACTCTCGGCCTGGGCGCGTACTGGGATCTCCCCGAGCTATGCATGTGAGAACTTTGGTTTGCTTTTCGATCACCAACTCGGCTGCTTTACTGTGCCCGTTCCTGCCAGTAGCGCGTGGTATTGATTCTGCACTAATTCCGAGCACAGTTTGTCCCGGAAACACGTGCAGTTTAACAAGATTGCTATTACTATTAATATTTTAGAACCCAGAGACGGGAACAATTGAGGCTTGGTTGTATGTCCTCTGTGCTTTTTTTTTTTTAAACCCTTCACCCTTGTGTATACCACACAAAAAAAAAAAAACATTGTTGACTCCAGGTCAATACGGACATGAGACCTACGAGTACGTACGACCTTATTCAAGAAAAGGCTTGACGCCCCAAACATGGTTCGATTGGGCCGCGGTTGTAGTATGAGAGTCAGAGAGTCATGCTTGATCTTTAAAGGGTGGTCATTGTTCAACCGGGCATTAACACAGATGGCAAACAACGAACAAATATCGGACCCCACCGTAGATCCTGCAACCCTAACTTTGTGGCTTCGTAAGCGCGTGCATGCCATGCCGCCTGTTTCCGTAGGGTTTCCTTGTTTTGCCGCCTTAGCGTCGGTTTGCCCGCATGCCTCAACCGAAATAGCTGGTACTACTGTAGTATAACATATGTTTGTTGTTGTTGCTGTTGTTGCTTTTTTGTGGCGATGGTTTCGCTGCAACCCTCGGTCCAAACCTATTTCTATGTTACCCCCTGGAGAACTGCACGGATGCCTTTTGGGCACAGAGGTATTTTTATTTTTTAATGTAGGAAATTTTCAATATCGACAGAAAATACCTGCTATATATGTATATATATATATATATCAATATTTTGTTGTAGGCGTGGCTTTGGTTCAGCCATTTCTACAGGGTGGCCTTTCCTGTTGGCGGGTAAACCTACAATATGTACTTCCAACCTTCCGCTGCTGCAAAAAATAATCGCACGATAGTTTGGCCGAACGTTATGGTACTGTACCACGATGTAGCTCTTTGATCTTGATTTCAGCATAGGTAGCTTGGCTCGAAACGCATGTGCGAACCCGGAGGCAAGCGAAACAAGCTGGTGTCATACGGACTGCAGTCCCTTTATTTTTTTTTCGATTTATTTTTTTGTCACACGAAGGGACTTTTTCGTTCTGGACTGTTTGGCACGATTCACGGTTCATACGCTAGCAAAAGCGCCACCTGCCGCCTAATGGACTAGTTAATGGACCATAACATCATGTTATCATTATCGCGTCCATTAGTCACGCTTTGCGATATACGAAGTAGTTGATTACAACTAACCCCTGCATATTTTATAGCTTTTCGCATATAGCTTTTGGCATATCTGCCATCGCTTGTGGCTGATCGCACACCAGGTATCTGTCATCGCGCCATTGCTTTTCGTGTGGTCAATAATCTATGATGGTTTTCATTGTTTGGTGTATCCCCGTATCCCCGATTGTATATCGGACATCGCTTATGATGCCATCGCGTATCATGTTATCCCTTATCATGTGATCGATGATCTATGCTGGTTTGGGTGGCTTTTTTATACTGGGGGTATGCCTATTGATAGTCGCATATGGTATCGCTTATTACGTACCTGGTACGAAGCAAGTACCTGTCATCTCGTCTCGCATAGTACGAGATACCGTTTATTTCATACGTGGTGGTGCATGATGGTGTCCCTTGTAGCATATGATATCGCCTATCGCTTAGTATCGCTTACTGCGTGTTTCTATCTTCCTTAGCATCTGCCCTGGTCGCATAGCACCAGATACATGGTATCCGTCGTTGCATGATACCAGGTATTGTTCGTCGTGTCTTCGCTTGTTGTGTGATCGCGTCTTTCTTATCATCTGCTGCGACACGGTACGGCACAAGTACCACCGCATCCCTTAGCAGCCTACCGTACCCCTTATGGTACCACCGCCGCGTCAACTCGCGAAAGTGGCGTTAGATAGCATCACACCTCACCTCATATATACCGGTATTGCTTGTCGCTTTTCGTGTGTGTGTGTTTTTCTTGTTAGTTTACTTCGTATAGCGATATTGCATATTCTAATCGCACACCGGCGCTGTTTATCGTGCCACCCCTCATGGCGTGTTGTTATCATATCTTGTTACCTACAAACGGTACGGCACGGCACAGGTACCAACTGCACAAGTTCCACGGTATCTTCAACTCGTGGAATTGTCGTGCGATGGTTCCATATCGCTTCCCTTAGCGCATACCGCTCTTCGTGTCAAACCTTACCTACTTTTGTTTTTAGTATTATTGTACTTTGTATACCGGTACTTTGTATACCGGTATCGCATATCGCTAACCGCATACCGGTGCCGCTTATCGTGTCATCTGTTTCGACGTCTACTTTTATCTGCAAACGGTACGGCGCAGGTACCACCGCATCCTCGACTTGCGAAAGTTTCGTCAGATGGTAGCGGACGGCCGCATACCGCCCGAAGGTTTCACGACCGTGAGGTCAGGCTCGTCAGAACAGCTCTTGCGATATATCAGCGACGAGGCGCATATCGTGGACTACTTCAAGGACTACGTCGATACGAAGGCGAGACAGAGAGACAGGCGTCCCCTCCGCTAAGCTTGCTGCCTACCTTAATCGGTGGTTGCCAATCGCTTTGTTTGTCGGTCGTTTTGTGCTGCTGATGTCTTTTAGGTCGGTGTCATTTTTTCGATCACTTTCATCGATCGCTTTTGTCTTTTTAAAACTCGTTTTCTTTACAGTTTGTTTTGTAAAGTTTTTCACTTTTTGTCGGCTGGCTTGCTTCTTTTGTCGTTTCCTGATCTGGTCGATCTACTTTGTCGACCTCTTTCATTGATAGGAGGTTATCACACGTACCGGTATGAAACACAGACAGTATGCGACAGTTATTGAGATACTCTCGTTTTCGGTCAGGCAACGTTACTTGAATTTGCATCTTAGGCGGGTTACGGTATGTCCTACGTGCGTTTGTACTTCGAATTTTCGGTACGAGTACAAAAAAACATTTTGTTTTTGGTTCGTGCAAAATCAAGACAACATTTCTCAATTTCACACTTGTTAACATAATATTATTGTTAGATTGTTGAAATTGTTTTTGTTTCATTCGCGTGTTGTGTCGATGTGTCGATGCCTTTTCGCTGATAGTTGTTGGCGATCCTCCTTCTGTGTAGGTCGTTTTTTTCGCATCCATGGTTTGTCAATTTCAATGAGACTGGACCCCTGTTGCCGATCTCGTTTGTCGAGATAGATCCCTGTTGACGCCCTCTGTACTATGTATTCTGCTTGCTGTCGATCTAGTTTTGTCGATCGTTTTTTGTTATTTTGATCGCGTGTGTCGATGCCGCTTATTGGCGTCTTTTGTAGATATGCATTTGTTTTTCGTCGCGTTTGTGGATTTCGTGTTTTATGGATAACTTGAATCGATCCCTGTTGTCCACACATGCTGTCAACTACTTTTGTCGATCGTTTTTGTCGGTCTCGTATCCCTGTTGACAATCTGTTTCGTCGACGTCTTTTGGTCGACCAAATACGCCCACAATGTAGTCTATCCTGCCTAATTAGTCACACTGGTGACTATTCAGGTTATCGTATTGGACTCCCCGTGGACAAACGTCATCTCGTGAGGCGCGCTGCTTAGTTTGTTTTATTTCCCATCCAGTTTACTATCTCCGCCCTTATTTCTCCCTCCCTCCTGCTACTGTACTCGTGACTCAGATCCGGGGTCACACCGCAGGCTCTCCTCCCCCCTTCCCACCACGGTTCAGGCCTTGCTTTTTCATACCGCAGCCCTTTCTTCCCTCGTCAACTCACATCGAACCTGTTATCGATCCCTTTCGTCGACTCGTATAGTCGATCCCTGTAAACGACAGTGTGACGTAACCTTGTCCGCTTTGCCGCGCCTGACTGTTACTTCTGTGAATGCTACTGTGAAACAAAATGGGGAATTCAGGTTATCGTGATGGAGTCAACGTGGAAAAGCGGCATCTCGCGCGACCCTTTGCTGTACCTTAGGCCAAACCCGTTCTTCCTGGGCATCGTTCGCATGCTTCTCGAGGAGCAACAGGTGGGATTGATTTTGGTGCGAGACTACCGCTTTTTTTTTCTTGCTTTTCACATATTATGCTATAGTAGTGCGGTTCGCATGGGTGCTTGTGTGTACAGACGTGCGCACGCACAGCTTTATCGCGTCCGCGTGCTGTCAGCAGTCAAACGTTAATTTGTTCATTTGGCCGCATTGCTGTGTTCAGCTAGCGATTTTCTTCCAACTTTTGCACGTTTGGTACAATATGTACGCATACTCGAATGGCTTGTGGCGTTTTTGCTTTTGACATAGTTTTTTCCTTCAACCTGTCTCGTGTTATTGTTGTACATGTAGTTTTTTCCCGCCTAAAACAATAACAAAACATGTCCAAGTCAGCATGGCGGGCGGGGAATGGTGGTGTTGGGCGATGTTGCTTGACGTTATGCTTACATGATGCTTGTAAACCTTGTTGTTGAGTGTTAGATTATTTTGTCGTAAGACTGCTAGTGCGCAGATAATTGGGTTTTTGAAGTCCCCATCCCCACCCCACCTACGCCTCCCCGCTCTTATCCTCGAACACCCGGTCGCATAACTATGGTTTCTCTTTTTTGTTGCACCCCGAACGAAACATGTTTTCTCTGCCCCTACTGCGTCGCGCTAAAGGGCATCCGATATCAGCTATAACTGTTGCGCAGGATTTGCGTTTTTCGTTATCTGGCCTTCCGAAAATATAACTACAGTAGCTCACTAGTTAGAGTAACTGTATCATAGCGATGCGCACATGGATGCGGGTGCTATGCTCGTTGGTGTTGCTATCAATAAGCGCGGCTTGCATTGCGACCACCACTCCCTTTCCTGAATGTAAACCTCGTTGTTGTCATTGAATATATAGCACACTTGTACTTAGCGACTGCATTTGTTGGAGTATTTATAGCAGCCTTGGTGCACTGCAGCGTTGCGTGTCGACGCTTTTTCGACGGTCGGCTATGAACAGATGAACAGATGAATGCATTAGTAGTGCTGTTGATGGCGCTCATGTTGGTGGCACAGATGGGTGCCGCAGTGATGCCACTGCTGATGCTGCCACTGGTGTCACCGGGAATAATGTAACTGATGGTGCCACTGATGGTGCCACTCGTCGGACGTGTAATGATGCGACTGGTGTTTTACCACTGGTGTCACCGGTATTATGCCACTGCTGCTACTATTGGTGTCATCGTTGATTTTGTATCTGAGTGGTGCCACTGGTGTCATCGGTGATGAAACCACTGGTGTCACCGGTAAATATGTAACTAATGGTGCGCCACCGATGTCACCGGTAATATACCACTGGTGTTCATCGGTAGTGATGCCACTGCTGTTGCCACTGGTGTCACCGGTATATGTGCCACTGTTGATGCCACTGGTGTCATCGACAATTATGCCGCTGGTGTAGCCATTGATATTGCTGCTGGTGATGCCGATGGTGATGCCTCAGCTCGTTCGTGCCCTACACTTTACTGCTCTGTCCTGGAATGTACCTGGTATGGAGCACTTGGGTATCCGACGAAATCGTTTCCTAACCCTAACACCTGCAACCCTGGGCAAACCGGTGTCTGGTACCACCTACGAGGTGTAATTGGTTTTCTTGGAAGGATCGTGACATCGCGATCCCGTGTGGGATGGCGTTTTGCTTCATGTTTGTGCTTACACAGACGAAAGCAACATTTTCGTTCCGTACACGATCACCCGAATATTTCGCCCTCACCCCTCTGTAACGCTCTTTACTGCCCTTTACGCGACACGCTGGCTGCGATGCTTGCGATGCCCACCCTACGAGCAGCTTTTGTTTGGTGCAAGAGCGGATCACCCGAGTCGTTCGTCGTCGCTGTTCTGTAACCCTGACATAACGTGCTTCATGCCGTCCACTCGCTGCCATGCTCTTGGTTCCTGGGTTGAAATACTGAACAGGACTGGGGTGGGGGTCAATTTGTGGCCGTGCAGTGGCGAACGGAGCTCTCCGGAGGCAATTTGACTGATTGCTATGAGGAGGTCAGTGTACTTCCCTTTTTTTCTCATCTCATTTTTTTACGTTCTTTATTGTTGTAATAATATGAAATTGTTTCACGTCGTTTTAGTTCCAGCAATGTCTAATATGTCTCCGCATATGTGTGTTTGTGATTTTCTCCTGGACTGGTCAGGTGAAATCTGTGGTAGAACAGCAGCGCCTTGCTCTTGGGCTCGGTTCGCATCAGGTGCTCTTCAACACCGACTTGTACGGGAAAACATCGGGGACCTACACGGAATCGGTAAGCAGAATACAAGTTCGCGTACAAGTAAACGAACTGCATAGCTTAATCCTTTGGAACCCCAACATAGCGCCTAGATCATCAATACAATGGTGCTATCAGCTTTATTTTTAATCTATGAGCAGCGTGAGCGCCCAGTAGCATACAGTAAGGATAGGGTCACGTTGCGCCCGTGCGGTAGGGGACTCGTTTCAACCATTGCAACCATTGCAATTCGGACATCAACACTGTATACGAAGTATACCACCCCCCAATGACGTAGTGCAGTGGCCACGAGTTCATGTGACTGTTGTTGTTGACGCTGTTGTTGCTGTAATCGTCACCTTTTGTCGTCGATTTTCTCTATACTATAATCAAGATAATCAAGATAAGCAAGATAAGCAAGATAAGCAATGAGACGCGTGCTACGATAGAGGTATACGGTATACCTTTTTTTGGCTATTTTGGCTGAAACGCTCATTTTTCTGAATGACGGGGCTCCTTAACCCTTTTAGAGCTGCACTGTCTAGAAATACATATGCCACTCTAATTCCAAGTGTTTTGTCCCCACATCGGGACTGCAGTCCTAAATGGGTTAACCCCAAAATTGCCGGAATCTCATTCTTGTGTTGCAGAATGTTTCATTTTATACTTATTATGATAGACCATGGGATTGCTCATCGGGTATAATAGTATATAGCACTTTTATTTTCCTCCAAAAACAGTTTTCGGGTGAGGTATTGAGCTCCTCAAGTGACCATAAGTCACCACCCTCAGAAGGCAGAAACATGGCCTGTATGCAGGTGCACCTCTCCCCTAGCATGCGTCCATCAGTCCATGCGACTGTTGTTGCTGTTGCTGTTGTTGCTGTAATCGTCACCTTTTGTTGTCGATTTTCTCTATACTATAACCAAGTTAATCAAGTATCAAGGGGGTTCACACGCTGGATAGCATACCCCCTCAGACTCATTTGCAAGCTGGGTTTCGGCAAAACGGGGACAGGTTAATCGCCAAGCGACGTTTCCGAAGTCAACGTTTTTGTTGTGTGCCCGATACTAGCGAGAAAACGATCGCTATCTTAGGCGATACCAGGTAGATGGTTGCCACATGCAGCGAAACAGGAAGAAGATAGGATCAGCAAAAAGGTTTTATGTAATATATGGAAACAACGTAATGAGCGCCCAACTGTTAGAGGTGTCTCTATTAGGAGTAGGAACGGTGCTACGTCTCGAAAGGAATGCGTGGTCAATGGTCAAATGACTAGGGCAAGCAACAAATGAGTACACTCCCCCCTGGTCATACGACTACGGCCATTCATGAAAATTAAGTACACCCCCCCCCCTCCCTCCCCTCTGCTTCGTCAATGGCGTCACCCTTCCTGCGCTTACCGTTGGCCCTCGCCTTGCCCTATTAGGCCCAAGCCGCGGGATCGGAAGTCCTTCGCCTCATCCAAAAAGATTACCCACAGGCCCTGGACAACGAGGTGCATCACTTCATCAAAGGGCTCAAGGTGCGTTAACCCTTCCCTTTTTACTTGGTCATGCGAGTTTGTCTCGTGGTTTACACGGCGCCAACATGCAGGGTTAGGGTTAGGGTTAGGACCCCTTTTCCCTTTTGGAGATTATAATATGGCTGAGGCGACTGGGTGGCCCGGATTCAACGTGCACACCAAGTTGCCGACAGTTACAAATATCTTCAGGCCCGAATTCCTGGCGGCACCCGTACCACTATCAGTATAGTTCCTGCTTGTACTATAATATGAACAGCAATACTGTAGCCGACCAGCCAGAGTGTACAATAGGACCAAACTTTTCATACGGTGAGATGGTGATATATTAATAGTTGCTTTGTTGGCTGCTGCTGCTGCTGCTATGGGCCCCTTTCACCCCGCCCTGACCCTATGATATAAAATCTGACCATGACCATGCGTCATGTCCCTTCCATTCATTCAATCGCGTACACTTCCATCACTGCGTGTTCTCCGAAAACCGACACACGCATCGCTCAACCCACCCTCTATATAACCCAGGGCTTGTAACCCAGGGCTTGTCTTGGTTAACCCAAATTGTTGTTGGCTTGTTTTGGGGCGTTTATGTGCAGTTACGCCCACCCTTTTTTATGTTGTGGTTGCTTTTGGGGTAGTTGCGTTGATGCACCGCCGTGTACGTTTAATCAATTGCTGACGTGGCATAACTTGTACTTATGCCAGTTGTTTATCAGACTGCTTGTTTTTTATTTCTCCCCCCGCGTTAATTCATGGACTTGTACTTACACAGCCCATTGCTGACGTGCACTGCTTGTAGTCATGTAACGTTTTTTTGTCATACATAACGTTTCCCCCCCCCGTTGACTTGTAGTTTCGCCCTTTTTCTCACTGCTTGCTTTATGGCAGTTGTTTTCCTGAAATCAGTCCCCCCCCCCCCCCGTTAATAATTCGCGGACGTGTTATGGCGTGCATTTGTGACTCTTGTTTCTGGTCGAACAGGAGCCTTCTTGTTAGGGGGGGGGGGGGGTTGCATGAATTCACTGCCTGCACCTGTAACCCTTTTGCTGACCCGCTTTTGTGTACAGGACCCCTTTTGTTTTTGTTCGTGTGTTTCGGGTGAATTCACTGCCATTGCTGACGTGTAGTTGTATACACCACTTGTTTTTCGTTTTCGGCCTGACCCTAACCCTAACCTACAGTAATGGTCCCACTTTGTGCGGGAACCCGATTTTGGGCTGTCACGCTGTCACAATTGCTTGTTACGTCTTCGTCGCACTGTTAGGGCGGGGACCGACCGCCCTAAAGTGGGACCGGTCCCTCTTTAGTTCGGTCCCCGCACTACCAGTACGGTATACCGGGGCCGTCACGCCTCCACATCACTACGGTACTAACCCCAACCCTAACCCTATCCCTTGGTGAAACAGGACTCGGGGATAAAGGCGTTTGTTAGCGGGCTGGCCGTGGCATCGTCTGAGGTTATGATCGGATCGTCACTCAACGACCCGGAAACGAAAACCACGGCGGAGGCTTACCGCTGTCAAAAGCCATACTCGGGGTACATCAAGCTCATCACAGAATGGCGCGAAGATATGTTGGGGAAGGCCCCGGAGAGTGTCTTCCGTCTTTTTCCGTTCGGGGACTAGTCTAGCCAGTACCAATACCAGTACTACTGTAGCCAGTACGACGGCAGTAGTACTGTAGCCAAAACTACTGTAGCCGGTACTAGCCAGGACTAGCCAGTACTAGCCGGGACTAGCCAGTACCTAGGCAGTACTAGCCAGTACTTAGGAGTCTTCCACCTTCTTGCCTTCGAGAAGTAAGCGGGACTAGACAGTCGTGGGAAACGGGACGCAGTCGTGTGACGTATATTCTGGGGGGGGTGGGGGGGGATCACTCGTGGTCACACGGGTGCACGGGTTAATACATAGTAGCTTGGGCTTCTCCTCACCGCTGTGCCCCCGCAGCCCCCCCTGAAGGCGCATGCGCTAGATTTTGATGTTTGTTTTTTGAGGGGTGGGGGGGAGGGGGTGGGGGTTAGTGTGTATTCATTGGGGGGGTGTTTTAACCCACTATTTTCGGTCGTTGTCTGCATTCGTGCATTCGTTGTATGGTTTGCGTTTTAGTTTTTGCAGTGAAGTATGCAGTGATTTGCTGTGGTGGGAGTGCAACAGCTTATGGCGTACGAGTAATACGTAGGGACGGTCAATACCTTAGCCTTCACCTCTCCTTAACCATTATGCCCGGTCATGTGGGCATCGTTTCGGTGTCCATATTTATTTACAAACGCTCGTTCCGTTTTGGGACAGAGTGTTTCGCGCTGTTCTGTGTCCGCCACTTTGCTTCTTGAGGCCAGCGAAAACGGATAATACGTACTTAGCGGCTCGAGTGGCAAAAGGAGGGATTTTTTCTGGGTGTAGTTAAGTAATCGTCAGGAGGGAGTCCATTTTTTTGCGGTGTTTTTTTTTATAGGTTTGGCTGTTTTTCATTGCTCTTTTGCACGTTTATGATCGGTGTTGTGTCACCCCCTCGCTCTTTTGCTTGGCTAGGAGCTTGAGCACGTGCGGGATTCTTTGGTCGTTAATTTTTTTTGTTTTTTTTTCGCTTGCAGGCATTTTGTGTACGTTAGTATCACATATTACAAATTTTATTAGTTTTGTCGGGCGCTTCCCTTCTACCTGAGTAGTAGTAGTAGCGTTCAACTTGAGCAGTGCTGTAGTCTGCATGCTGCAGGGTAGCATTTGTATGAGCGGGCGGGGTGCACTGCTGTAACTATGTAGTCGGTACGATTGGGGCATTGTGTACGCCGATGGGGTATTAGGTGTGTGTTGTAGGATTATGTTGACTTGACTTGGTTGACACAAATAGGTGATACGTTGGGGCTGTCATGACCTTAAGTTAAGGTTTTCCCCGGCCTCTTGTTGATGGCCAGTTGTTCTGTATTGAATTATGTCGTGCGTTGGAGGGGGGGGGTAACTCGATACGCAGCTGCGAACGGTCGATCGTTACTACAGTAGTCTCGATCGATCGTGCATATTCTATATCGCATTTCGCTGCTGCTTATGTTCTCTGGATGATGTTCAAATGCTGTTCACGATATAGATTGTGTAGCGAAAACGGGCAGCCAAAGCCCCGTAAAGAGAAACATTCATGAATTAATCGGGTTATCATGCATCTTTTCTTGTGCAATGCACGCAGCTATATACGTTTCGCAGCTATGAAACTGTCGTTGCAGCAAAGAGCCGCCACGACGGCCAACAGTAAGCGCTACTCGCAACAGCTCGTAAGCATGCTTTGCTGAGTTTTTTTAGACTTTTCGCTTTGGAACTGTCCTGTATGCCGCTTGTTGCGCCGAGGGGCGTCGGGTGGCGCACGGTGGAGCCGGTTCCCCGCGGGACATACCGAAACCGGCAGAGTCGTGAAGATCCGTTTGGACACCATCAGGACCACCACTAATGAATATATACACGCATTAGGATACACGAGTGCGTTATTATAGTAGTTAGTATAGTCGCTGTAGCTGGCTTGCTGTGAAACTACTATGATACTACTATTAATAGATGTACGCACTGTGCAACGAACGGATTTTAAACTGCTACGAAAGCTCCAGCTACACAGGATCGATCCAACGCTTCGCTTGACAGGTAGGAGCGCGATGCGCGATGACACATACTGTTAATACTACGCGGGTGATGTGGAGTTTTTTTTTTTTTTTTTTGCATCGATAAAGTTTCCACACTGGACAGATCATGATCTATCAATAACTATACTAACAACTGAGCTGTAGATCATCTACACCAGTATTTCCTCACTTACCGTTGCGAGAGGTTGTGCAATAAAATGCGGGATCTATCAGCGTATATTCCAGGTAGTACAGATATATCCAACCCAGCAAACACGACATGTGCCAGATCAGATCATCCTGCAGATCATGCAGATTATTTATTATGCGGGTCCCACCCCAAGCACGAGCTACATACAATTAAGCACAGATCAGAGATATATCTGCCCTGACATAATATATCTATGCCAGGTATACTCCACTTGTACCTGGTACTTGTGCTTATACGAAGTACTCGTATCTTAATTATGTACTCGGGGTGCTGTAACATGTTCACGTGAACTTGTTGGTCATCAGATGGGAATGGACGATCTGTCCGATATGTTCAAATTAGTACTCGTACCTTGCTCGTACTGAAAAATAGTTGTTGTTGTTGTTGTCTTCACATTAAAAACCGTGCCGGTCTCTCTATCCAGTACCTCCATCTCTCCGTACTAATCCAACACTTGACACGGTCGATTCCCGTGGTCACAGGCTAACTTACCCCAAAAAAGGTATACTGAAATAAAAGTGGAACCCGAAGGGTCCGCAAAGCGATCAAAGCCAGTCAAAAACAGATAGTCTGGAGCCCTCCGCTCCCCTCTACACGCTATGTGAAGGTAAAAATAAAAATGGAAAAGTCAACATCACCAATCGGGGGTACACGCCCCCTGATTCTATCTTGGTGCCCCTATAATGCCGGGGTGTTCCGTGCCGGGTTCACACCGGTCAGGCAAACAAATCGAGTCCTCCACCCCGATTATAAACGCAGACATGATATGGGGGAAGGGAACTATGGTCCCGTGTGACTGATGTACCCCCGGCCTGCGAGCAGTGTAACTGCAAAAGGTCAAAAGCAACGAAGGGAAAAAGACGGAAGACACAGACAAAGAGACAAGACTTTTGACTTAGTCAAAAGTTGAAAATTCAAAATTTCCGGAGCCCCCACCCGTGCTTGCTGATTGGGCAACCTATCCCCTATCCCCGGCGTTCTGTTCTTCAGCACTGTTCAAAATATAATAATCCCACCGCATGTTACCAAAACCAAAGCACCGCGTCCTCGTCGACCTCGTTGCCTCGCCCTGACCCCTTGCGCGGCAGACCAGTGCCAAGACCAAGAGAGCTCAAGAGTGACCTCTCGAGTGCATAGTATAGGCATCGAGTTGATAACAATCGCTGTCGGCCCTTCGCCTTTGCCCCGTCTACGATCCCGCACCGCTTCTTCCACCTGCAAATAAGGCAGCTCTGGCTCGTCGCTATCGCTATCGCTATCATGGAGAGGACAGCCGGTAATCCGAAGCGCGGCCATGGGGCCATGTCAGGAGGGGGAGCCCTCGACAAAGACCAAGACAAGTGCATGTGGGCACTACTGGCAATGCTCGCTACTGCGGAGGGGCAAGAGAAACAGGACATGGAGATGGCGCTTGCCTTGCTTGCGGCGGACAGGATCATCAAAAAGAAGAAAACTGCAGCAGCAGCAGCAGCAGCAGCATCATCATCATCATCAGCAGCAGCAGCAGCAGCAGCAGCAGCAGCAGCAGCAGCAGCAGGAGCAGCAGCAACGGCAGCGGCAGAAGGAGGAGCAGGAGCAGGAGCAGGGGCAGGAGCAGGAGCAGGAGCAGGCGCAGGCGCGGGAGCAGGGGCTGAAGCAGGGGCAGGAGCAGGAGGAGGATCAGGAGCAGGAGCAGGAGCAGGAGCAGGGGCATGGGCAGGAGCAGCAGGAGCAGCAGCAGCAGCAGCAAGCGGAGACCGTGCAGCAGCGGCGCCGAGGCCTAGGACTGCGGTTGTCAGGGGACCTCCTTTGGTCATCGACGGCATTGTGGAAGAGGAGGCAATGCAGGACTACGGGTTTACCAAAAGCGACCTCAGGCGGCTGTTCGCAGTGCTGCTCTTCCCCAAGTTGTGGGTCTGTCAGAACGGCTCGCGGTTCCCCGGGGAAACTGCGTTCCTTCTCCTCCTCCGCCGCCTGAGGTGTGTACACTCGTATAGTCGTACTCGTACAAGTACGACGACATAAATAACCGACGTTTTTTTTTCCTATTTTGAATTTTGAATATTATTAGATACCAGGCGTAAGGTATACGGTCAGTTGTATACGGTATGCTTGAAGCGTTTGAGGCTTGTGTCGCCGACATAAGGTACGAGTGATATGGCAGTAGCCAGTGCTCGTAAATCCGCCCTGCCTCGCTTTTTATACTGTTTTTAGTGTGGGACATTTTTGTACATTTTTTCTTTAATTTTTTTAACACTAATCCTAACCCTAACCCCCAACCACGATATACCAATCGATGTCGTGGTTGGGGGTTAAACCACGACATCGATTGGTATATTGTGGTTGGGGGTTTAACCCCCAACCACGACATCGATTGGGGGTTAGGGCTAACACAACCACGACATCGATTGGTATATTGTGGTTGGGGGTTTAACCCCCAACCACGACATCGATTGGGGGTTAGGGTTAACCCCCAACCACAATATACCAATCGATGTCGTGGTTGGGGGTTAGGGTTAGAGTTAGTATTGAATTAAAAAAAAAAAATGTAAACAAATATCCCCCACTAAAAACAGTATAAAAAGCGAGGCAGATCTCATAAATCCGAGGCAGATCTCATAAATCCGCTCTGCAGGGCGGATTTACGCGCGCTTGGGCAGTAGCATGTTGCACCAACCCCAAACCGTGCAGTCATTACGAGTACATACCATGTATTATATCATACCATAGCATACCGGAGCCCGGTACCAGTTTGCACTACGAGTACTGCTGCTGTAGACGTACGAGGTACGAGTAGTCAGGCCGTTTGCACTACAGCAGTAGTACTGCTGCTGTATATGTACGAGGTACGAGTACATAGTCAGGCCGGGGACTTGTAAATATCCGTACCCAACCCGGTTGGCACTACGTACGAATATGTACCGTATACCTGGTAACACGGAAGAAAGCACACCCACCTACATGAGCACACCCCCCACCCGGTGATATATTGTTTGGGCTGCTTTTTTATCGTCGCTTTATCACCGGGGGTACGTTGAATACCACCCCCCCTATTCGGAGGTGCGTCTAAAAGCAGCATCAAACGTCAAAAGTATCACACCGCCTGGTGGATACCATTCATCCACAACACTTGATACTACTCCTCCCACTGTGCCCTACGCCCCAACCACCGGCGCCGGGTTATTAACACTGCGGGATGGATATATCTCGTGATAATTGCTAACAGTACGAGTAGGGGTATTGAGGGCGTCTAGTAACGCTCCTTACGCAGTACCGGTATTTATCACTTACCGTTCGCACACCCCCTCTTCACCACACCCCCTAGCCGTGGGGCTACCGTGCATGGTTATTATCACCGGGGATACGCTAGATACCACACCCCCCTACAACAGCACACCGGGTGATGATACTTTTAAACGTCAAATTGTTATCACCGGGGTGTGCTTTCTTCCGTGTTATACGGGAAACGTACTGGATATAATCTATTATATAGCATCACACAGCAGTTGAATGATCATACTCAGCTGTCAGCAGGTTTATTACATGTAACGCCCCGATGGTCTAGCAGTTACCCATGAAAACAGCTAAGGTTGATGTCGGGGGTTCGAGTCTCCGCATGGAGATTTTTATTCTCAAATGACACCAACTGTCGAGAGCGCCTATTCTAGCGTGGGGCGTGGGTAGGCACAAGCCGCGAGTCGACGAGGGAAGAAAGTTCTGAAACCTTCTCGCGATAAAAATGCAAGGCACGTGTGATATGTACCGTAGTGGGGAGGGGGAGGAGGAGAGCCTACTATGTGACCCCGGATCTGAGTTACGACTAAGAGGGAGATATTAAATAAGGGCGAAGAGGATACATTAAGATATATACGCAGGAGAGAACCCCCCTCCCCCAACAAACTTAGGCAGTGGCACGCGGAATTATGCCAGAGCGGAGTCGGTAGCGGACAAATACATATTACCAAAAAATATCAGGGCCACCACCCAAACAAAGGCACGAGAACACCCAACCACGTACCGACCGACCCACCCCAAAAATATCGCCCAAAAACTAACAGGGCCGCCACCCACACAGAGGCGCGAAAGCACTCAACCACGCACCAACCGACGCACCCACCCGTTCGCCACCCCATCGACACAGCCACCGATCGATCCACCCACTCACTATGTAGTGCAGCAGTACAGCAGTACGTACAGCAGTAGAGGTGTACCCACTTCGTACGCAGCAGCACCACGGTGGAGGGGTATACACCATGATCGAGTCATACTCAAACCCATACAATTGCCATACTACAGTAAAACGCCCTACCATAAAAACGAAAAAAGTCACACTAAAACATACGCGGCATACCTTGGGTATACAGTTACTCACCCCACCCACTGAACAACAAAACAAAAAATAACTGAGCAGGGGGGATTCAAACTCATGCCTCGGCCCTGTGCTGCCGAATGCTCTACCTCTGGGCCAAAAATATAATGCATTAATTGTTTGCCAACACCAGGAGCGCAACTTTCGACGCCCCCCCGCTCGCCGAGTTGGGCGGCGGCTCGCCAGGCTCACCAAGAGCTGATGTGTTGGGTGGGCGTGGCGTGGGTGCGGTGCCGAGGGGGGTCGGGTGGTGTACGATAAAGCCGACGCCTAGCGGAGCATGCGGAAACGGACATCATCGTGAAGAGTGAAGAGTTAAATCGTCACCGGCGCCACGACGAAATCGTAATGTATAATTGTATAACAAGGATTCATATATATATGCAGATACTCGTATAACAGTAGTCTCTTCCGGACTGACACTCGCGCATGCTACGGTGTAAGATGTGGACACGTCTTTCTGTCTTTCGGACGCGCGAAAACTACAGACAGCAGTACCTGTCTGAAAAACATTAATCAAGACAAGAGGATGTAGGCCACTAATGCCTCAACGCGTGTGGTACGTATGTACGGCAACACACGGTGATTTATTGTGCGCGGGTATCTACGTAATATAAGCAGGTCGTCCGAGTGACCAACTCCGTTTTCACACAGCGGAGCTCGATCGAGAAGACGCTACCGTCCACGCAGATGGTACTGCTGCTGTACAAGGGTCGTGAGTGTTGATTCTCCATTTTGATATCCCAGTCGTATATAGCCCAATTTTTGGCTAAGGTTACGCAGGGTTTTATCCACCCCCCACCCACGGGTTACCGGCTTACTCTAATCTCTAGATATTCATACTGGCTAACTCTAATCTCTAGAATAGAAGAGTATCGGTACAGAATACCCCGCTGCTTTTTTATCGCACTGCATTTGGTACCTTCCGCAGGTTCTTTCTTAGCAGAGGACGGGTGTTATCTGCTAGTGTCTCCTGTACAGCAGCTCGTGGTTCTTTCCAGATTGCCCTCCCGCGATTTTTCAGCGGGGGTACGTATATACCTTGGCTTTGGGCTGCTGCAGTGGTCGAAATTGGACGGAAGTCGGAAGACACAAAATGAGACAACAAAAACAACCCCAGAATGAACGGTGGCACTTCACTTGTTGACAGCTACACCTCCTCACAACCAACCACAGTCGTCCAAGAAATTGAGTCACGCTCTTTGGGGGGTGTGTGAGGGTGCCGGGTGCCCCACACATCCGTCGTAGGCAACCAGAAACGACTCGTGAGGCGTTTTCGTGAACTCCCAAGTTACGAGCCAGCAGCACACTAAAGTCGATTCGCTACAGCATCGATGAAAAACACCTTTCGCCAAAACTTGTCTGGTTTCCTTCCGGGCGTTTCGCAATATTCAGCTGACGGACCCGATTTTTCGCGGAAAAAACTACCACGAGCCGGTAAGAGGCAGTACATGATTGTCTGACAAAAAGAAGGGAAAGGGCTACAAATACGAACATACCTGGGTCCTTGTTTATTGAAAAAGTGGATCTTGTTTGCAAGCGCTTACTCCATTTCCCTCCATGTTCAATGTTTTCAAACGCCACTCGCGCTTACTTGACATCATATTTATTCCTTCCGCAGTAGCCCTGGTATGCAATGCAGGTAGTTGCAGCGGTATCAAGCATCCGGCTATTTAGGTTTCCTTGTTTATGGAAGGCTTGTTTGGTACGGGGTGACGTATTTTTCTGTAAAACCGCGCACTGAGAGAGGGAGAGAGAGAGAAGCAACTCATGACGCATCAACCCCTCGCCGTCGACGGCACCGGTACCGATGGCAGTGCCGCGGATGACGTTGGCGTTAAACTTGACCCGTGAAATGTGTTCTTTGACCCCAAGTCCGGATGATCTGACCCCCCCGCGGTCGGGTGATATGCTGATAAGCGTTCTATTTATTGTATTCGAGGACAGAACATGTGAGAGTGAGCCTTGATACCGTATGCTGTAATCAAGATAATAAGGTACCACACACCTTCGGATGAATTCCAAGTCCCGATTTGTCTACGTCGGGCAGAGTGTAAAGTCCAACCGACGCGTCTATGGAAATATCTGGACGAATAATAATTCTTGCCAAAGCCACCTTTTTCGTTGTGTGCACCCCCCCCTCCCCCCCTCATAAATATATGATATATTTATAGGTTGGGTTGGCGTCGGTTGGCAACGACGCTGTAAAACACGCCACTCGCTGCGTGAGCTACAGTAGACAACCAGGGTGCCGCCCCCCCC
>MEHQ01002268.1:374582-468857 GCA_008828725.1 Saccharina japonica
GGCGGTTCTTAGCAGGATGCAGCTCACCCTCCATGCGACTCGCCCAATACCTCACGGCGCTTCGCGCTTGGTGCAAGCAATGTCTGCCTGGTTGGTGAAAACCCAACGTGCTCCGTCCCGGCATTGTAGGGATGCGAGGGTCTATGGTCATATGACTAAGGCCGTGCACGACATGAATTGTCCCTGAAAGTTGCCCCAGGGTGTGTGTTATCTTGCGTGTTATTCGGTACCCAATCTCCCCAAGCCGGTAACCCTTCATGACGTAAAGGTGTATGTAACAGGTTTACGCCGCCATTGTTAATATGTCCAAGCGAACACCCTTCTTGCACCAGTCACCAGACCGAAGGGACATTCAAGATACGCCAGGACCTATAAACAGCACACGACAGTTCCACAGGGGGAGACCCAGACATAGGGCGAAAATCCCCTGTATAACACATGTTTTCTAAATCACTGCATGCATGTACCCGCCCCATTCCATACGATACCCATGGCCATAAAATATAATGCCGAGTGGTGCCTTATGCCCGTCATAATAATGCGAGGTGGCGCCGTAACCATTTTATGCTCGCATGACTCAAAAACCCTTACTCACCCTCCAACGGCAAACTCTACAAAAGTCAACAAACGCCTAAGGGGAGAGTCTAAAAGTAACCGCGGCCAAGGCTGTCGTAAATATATACGCGTGCTGGCCCTCCGAAACTACCAACTGAAGATCGATGTTCTTCGAACGAAGTAGCTCCGAAACGAAATGGATGCGTACGTCAATGTGCTTGGTCCAAACAGAACTACGTAAGAGGGTTCTCAGCCAACGTTATACCCCCCTGGTTCTGCTCTAATTCGTGGACGCATGATCCACATAGTTCTGGTCAAACACCTACTCAAAGATTACACTGCGCCCGTGAACAAATCGTCCTTCACCTCTTCACCCGAATAAGGCGACGGACGGGCTCTTCCTCTGCTGTCGAAAACGTTGCACATCTCTGGTTGCTACTTGCCGAACTGACGCCCGCACCCCCCAGGGTAGTTACTGCCAATTAACATAACGACGGTTGTTACACCTGACGCCGTGGTCGGCATTACTATACGCAGTCAAACCCAATGCCAACCCCCGTACAAATGTGAGACCTACGCTCCTAGTCCCTTCAAGGCACGCCATGATCTTCAGAGCTGTGTTCCAGTGCCTCTCGGCGGGATTGTGAGGGCGTGTCTTAACTTCACTTCGCGGGCATTGGAACGGAACGAACGTAAAATTATTTGCCTGAAAAAGTGGTGCTGATTGGATATTGAGAAAAAAAACACGCGAACAGATTCCAAGCGTTCCAAGCTGTCCGTAAATTTGTAAAGAGGAAGCGTATGTGTCAAAACAGTAATCCTTGTTCAGCAGAACCGAACGGCCCACTTGGAACGAGATTTACGGCAGTTGATTGGTGCTGGAAGTGTTGCAACTGGTTGCGACATTTGCTGGGAGCCCCACGAGGGCATGAGGCAAAATGAGATGACATGGGAGCACGCGATGGAGCACGTGCAGACGCCACAGGTCTCGCCTGCGGTAGGAGCCACGCGATACGGCCATGGCCTGTACAGGAGGCTCACGAGGGAAAAATTCGGGTGGCGAACGAGACTGTGGCGATAGATATGTAGCAAAAACGCTGGACCGATGTTCACAGAAGCACCAGGATACCTCGTCGAGCCGCGACGGCGATATCATAACTTCTAGATTTGTCCCGAGGGTGCCACTTGCACGGCTAGCACTGCTTGGTCTGAGGCATGCCAGGCGCTCTATTTGCGTGTGAAGCTATCCTCTGTACCAGGAGCACTCGCTGCCTACGTGACGGTACCCCTGTCCTAGAGTCCAGCTGCACAGTCCCGAGGCAAATTTCATGGGTTACTTTCTGTTGCGGCCTGTTCCAGGATCGGGTGCCTAAAAAGTCGATCGGACACAAACCGCAAAAACAGCATGGAATGGATGGAACGAACGAACGCGAATAGTCTCGTTCCGTTCCAGCCATTCCAAGCTATCGAATGGAGTTAAGACACGCCCTGAGAGTGGTGCGCCACGGCACGCACATCCCTTGAAGATAGCCGGCCTCGTCATGATCGACAGCCACATGAAGCTTTTCACAGCTTCCCTGTACGACCAGTCTCCTCCAAGCTCGTCCTGCGCCATTGGACCTAGTGCGACACCAGGGATCGCGGGGACGTCAGACGCCGAGTTCATGCGAAACGATTCAACGTACTATGGTTAAACATCTCCTGCGTAATCTTCAGTGCCCCCAATTCCCAGTCGCATTTGAAAGCGCAGCCCGTATGCCAAGTCTGTTCTCTTAGGTTGCTCGTGGGAAGTTTGGTATCTTATGCGGCATGAAAGTCTCTTAATCTCTTGTCCGCGCCTGCAGTCACGATGCCATCTACATGAACGGCCATAATAAGCTCTACCTTGCTGTCCTCAACCATGCGAAACATGCATGGGTCCGTCCTACACCGCTTCATAACGTACTCTACCACAGTCTCTGTCAGTAGCCCGGGCCGCTGCCGTCCGCCCTGCTTTAAACCATAACAGGATCGGTTGAAACGGACAGTCTAACTCGACATGTTACCACACCCACCGGGTAGTTTGATGTAGGCTACATGGTCAAGTTTCGCGCGAACATGAGGTTACGCGACGTCTGAACGGGAAAATATCCCGTCTGTGCTCATTTGCCACAGTCGACAGGATTTTGACGGATGCTGACGAGGGAACTGGTGCAAATTTCTTAACGTACGCTACACCCTGCGCCTGCCGAAACACCTTAGCCTCAAGTGTAGCCGTTGTCTTCACGATGATGCCATCCTTATCTGTCTTGTGAGTAAACACCCACTTCGAGCGTACCGGTTTCTGCGCCTGCTACGGTGTTGCGGCTTCGTAAGTCCCGTTCGTTTTGTGACTGTCTTACTCGACTTTCATGGCCTCGTGCCTCGTGACTTTGCACTCTGTTCACTCCACGTCTACTGCGGTCAGCGGTGGCGGTTCTGCGTCTCCCGGGAAACCCCTCGGCCTGCACACGCTTAACTACCCTCTGTTCTCCAACGGTCCTCCAGGCATGATGAACGATGCCTGTTCCGTGGTCCAGGATGTGACCTTCAAAACGCTCATAAACGTCGCCCGTTCGTAGGCTGCTGCAGGCAGTGCTTCCGCAAGGTCGAGGTCAATTCTGTCTTGGTATCCAGCAGGTTAGTCACCCTCCAGGCGTTGGCTCTGACCCCGGATCTGGCCCCGTACTGCCGCGGACTTAGAGCCGCTCTCAGTAGTCGCCGAGCTTGTGCGTTGCCCTCCACGACAGACTGTCGGGGAGTCCGCACCATTCCTTTGGTCGGTGTCCGCAGTTGATGTAGCGCTGGGGTCGCTATTGACCCTCCCTGCTGGGGCCGAGGGGGCGCCGACCTAGCCCCCTTGAGACCAACCGGTCTTCTCGGCTGTCCCGTCGGCGGCCTCATTGGCGCCAGGTGCCTGTTGTGTGCGCTCACCCAAGACCGCCTCCAGGTCGAAACCCCACGGTACGTCGAGGTCGCCCATTTGAGCTATATAGTCGTCCAGTTTATCGGCAACCCCCACACCACCTTGGATCGATAGCCTTGTTGATGTATTATCGGCCGATGCTGTCGCGAGTGGGTGCTTCGAACCCCAAAAGCATACATTGTATACCCGTTAATGCTCCCGGGTGAGATGACTATGTGGTGTGAGCTCCAAATACTGTGAGCTTCGAGCTGTGTATCGGTCGATCAACGATATCCTGCCAGCTTTTGCCGCGACCTGCTCCTTCCGCTTCTCAACGCCTATCACATGTTCTGCCGTCGCAGTTCTCCTTGACGCCACCGACCTCGAGGTTGCGTGCTTTATTTGTTTTGTCCAGCGCTAGGAACTTCCACCTCCTCGCGCTGTCTGGCTCTCCTTTCCTGATATCACACCTGCTGTGCCGCTTTCGCCGCCACGGCATACCAGACAACGGCCACTGGAATGGGGAAGAACCGCGCCCTGTTGCCATACGCTTTGGCAGCGAGTGGGCGTCTACCTTGCGCGTATTCGCCGCCATGGCCGTCCTCATCACCGTTGCCCAACTCGGGGTTGATTGCTATATTTTGCTAGTCCGGCGTAAGCGTCCTCCAAATTTCTCCACATCTCGCCGTGCCTGCTGATATCGTGCTACTACTTTCAGCCACCGAACCATCACCAAACGACGACTGGCTCGAGGAGATGGTCGCCCCCGGACGCCCTACGCCTTGGCGGCGAGTCGATGGCTACCCCAAGCTGCGTTCGACGGTACAGGCGCCCTTACACTGTTTGTGCTCCGTTCCACCCCCGTACCCCCATTGCACTTTCTTGCCCAGACCTGGGTGGTGATTCGAAGGTCCTACTGCGGCTAAGCTATTTGCAGAGGGTAAAATTAAGACGTTGCCGGCTGTTTTGCGGCTAGACGATTTGCAACTATGACCATGAGGACAATGTTTTTAGTTACTCTCTTTTTCTCTCGTTCTACGTATTTGTTCCCGAACCTCTCCAATGCTTGCTTCGTGGATACCTGTAGGTACCCTGGAAGACTGTCGGATCTGGCGAAGGTGTTCCAGAGGGAGAGTTCCCAGCTCGCGAGGCTTTTCGGCGAGGCGATCGACTTCGTTTACGAAAAGCACACGCACCGCATCACAGCGTTCCTTCCCTTCTGGGAACCTGAGTTCAAGACGATGGCTGGAGTCATTCAAGACAAAGGTGAAACCCCTATTACTACCTATTGATAACGGGCTTGCATATGGGTGGCTAGTATTCTGGACGCAACACATTTATGTCAGCAAGGATCTTGTTATTGGTGGAGCGCCGATGATAATCCGATGGATGAGGAGGCGTAGATGGTGACGTTTCTGCCAGTATACTACGGAATACAAGAGCACGAAACAAAGGACTCCTCGTTTCGCTAGTTACAGGGGTGCAATGCTTGGGGTATTTGCCCCACCGCCGTAAAATTTGCGCCGACACGGTATATGCTTGGTATGCCTTATGTAGTCAACGTAACTCGGTTTTGAGTGTGGTGCAGTCGCTGTGTAGTCGTATGCCACCCGTAGCAACAGGGGAAAGCCGCGCTGTTTTTCAATTGATGCTCGGCCGATTAACGCGCAATCGTTGTTGTATGCATTTACGCATGGGCCACGTATATTATATTATTACGACTGTTGTAAGCAGTAGAGATGCCCCCTTCGAGCTTCTGAAGTTCTCAAGATGCCCGGCTGACTCCTTGCGTACCTCGCAACAGGTAGTCATCAACCTTCGTCCTCCTCATTTCTGTTGCAACGCGATGATCAACGAGCTAAGCGAGTGCACATTTTTCACGGCCGTCTAACATACACCCTTGTACCTTGTCGGGGCATAGGGCTTTCCTTATCGGGCATGCCTTAATGCCTTACGTTTTACCTGGGTGTAGCCCGGAGACCCGGCGGTGTCCGACCGAAATTTTTCGATTGTGTTCGAGTATCCCATCTGCTAGAGCACACAGTTCAAGATAGTTACATCTACCCACCGGCGCGAGCTATGTCATGCATATCTTGCACGTTTTGCAAGGTTGAGCATCCCCACACGGCTTGACAATCAGCTGCCTTGGGCCACCTACCCCCGCATGATAATGTAGCAGGGTTTTCCACCCCGCAGTTTTTCCCCTCGTGCATAAATCGACGCCTTGGTTCTTACTACTTACCACATCGATTTCATGAGCTTTATTGCGGATCGGATAGGTGTGCCAGGTGGGCTGGTCTCAAAGAAACCGCATTTAGTACATGGCGGGGGTTCTGTTGCTCCGTATATAGCGTTTCGTTCGGCCACGGCTGGATGCTTTGTATCGGTGGTTGTTTGCTCTACTTTGTGCTCCATCATACGTTCGCCGTCTGTCGCGTATCAGAGCGCCATATAGTCATTTGGCGCGTAATTCGGGGAGGTTTACAGAAGTACTGTCCGTAGGTCTAACTCATTTTCCCCTTGTTCTCCATTTCCATTGCGTTTCGGGTGTGGCATTCCCCACGCCCGTCGATGGGCGCGGCACCACTTAGCGTGTAGACCACGTGGTGTGCGTGTATGTTTCCCCCATGGAGCAACCTGTAGAGGCCCTTTTCGGAACAAACTCGTCACATGGCATGACACCAAACAGCATAACTCTCCCTACCGCATCAAATGCCTCTACGACAATAGTGCTTCAACTACTAAAAGTGTGCAAACACGACGTACTGTTCGATGCCTGTACACAATCAGATCCGCACCGCACCCACCCGCTTTATGCCATATCCCGTTGGCGGGAGGATGCTTTTCCGGCCGAACCCCTGACGATCCTTTCGTTACGCAATCTTCGAATATTCCTTCTTTGGCCGCATATTTCCCGCTGTGAAAGGTGGTGTTGGGTGTGCGGGGTCGGAGGTCTTCGGTTTCCTGGGTAGGACTCTCCTCAAGACCTGCCGGAAACAGGGCAAGACCGAACTTCAGCGAGAGTTTTACGACGACCAAGAAGGAGCTCACGGCATCTCCTTCCAGTCGCTCGTGCTACCGAACGGCATGATCGGAGACGTGTCGGGGCCGGTCCCGGGCGGAAGTGACCCCTCTGACTTGCCGCGGAAATGCGAGCTCAACGACAGGCTTGCCGCTGTGCAGCAGGGCAAGCCGTTCCAGGGAAAGGTGTACGGAAACTCGGCGTGTGTCAACATGAGCCACGTCGGGTGCGGTTTCCATAGTGACAACCTGACGATCGGTCAGAGTGCGTACAACACAGATATGTCGACGGTGAGGCTTGACGCGGTAGGGCAGCTTGGGAATATCACGCAGATGTTTCCGTTCATGGACGTGCAGCACAACCACAAGGTCATGCTGTCCCCCGTAGGGAAGTACTACACGATCGCGGCGCTGCTCACAAACGCGCACACTGCGTGCTACGGGTGTCCCACGTCTACTCACTTTGGCATGGCTCCTCCTACTCTCGAGGAATACTTCAGTAACTAGGGATGCGAACCGGAACGAAGCGTCGATTGGGTTGTGCATCGGTATCGGCGAAGCCGATTTGTCGAATTTATGAATGACGAGTTTGCTTGAATTTCGAATGCAATCAGACTACGTAGCGAAGCGAGCCGAAATACCCCCCCCCCCCTCTCAGCAGGGCACCGCCTTTTGTTTTGTTTTTTTTGGCGGTCACCAAGGCTGGCGGTCTTGTTAGATCATTTGTGCGGGGTTGATAACCTCAACTTCGCACAAGGGGAATCATCGTATCATGTGGTGTGTACATGGTAAGGCACCCACGAGGCAGTTACAGAGTAATACCCATTGCTGTCTCTGGAGGTGGCCACACCATAGATCCATCCAATTCATTAGAGGCTTTCGTTCACATGCAAGTCCGCTTTACAGGCGGTTCTTAGTATTTATAGGATGCAGCTCACCCTCCATGCGGCTCGCCCAATACCTCACGGCGCTTCGCGCTTGGTGCGAGCAATGTCTGCCTGGTTGGTGAAAACCCAACGTGCTCTGTCCCGGCATTGTAGGGATGCGAGGGTCTATAGTCATACGACTACGGCCGTGCACGATATGAGTACACCCCCAGCTGGTTAGGGTGCCAACTGGACCGGGAACATACGGTTTTAATACATCCCTAAACAACAGTCACAGTTGTAGACGGTGTTTGCGACTCCGATGCCGATTGAATCGTACGATTGAAAATATTGAATCGGCTTTGATTGTCAACAGGCCCCATCAATCGCGTATACCAGGTAGTTTATCCTTGACGCGAGAGCGCCAAAGGAAATGGCATGTGTTGATGTGTGGGCATGTGTCCAGATGCGATCGATTGACGCGTCGTACGACAGGGGTAGCATGTTTTGGCCAAACGATTTCTGACTGACTATTAGTATGCAAACACACTCCTCAACTGAGGAATTACTGTATCCAATATCATCGGAACATTATTATATATATGTATATATACTATTAATAGTGTTTTTTACGTGTTATTTGTTGTGTGCCTAGGCCATCCATCGGGTTGAATCTTCATGCTTCTAGACCACCCGAAGGTATTCTTTGGGTGAGGTATAGGTGTAGAGTATAGGTATTAATATATGTATAGGTATAGAGCATGGAGCTCCTCAAGTCAAAGGGTCCCCAGAAAAAAACGCTGGTGGACCTGTATCGAAGCATGCCTTCACTGGAGATTGGGAAGTACGCACTTAAGATGAGGGGTCGGGTATGGAAGGCGTCACGTGCGGACGGAGATGTGGCAATCACCTGGTTCTGGCATTTGGTAGAAATGGGAGTTATTATCGTCAAGTGGGCCGCAATGGAGGTCTCTTAGGGTGTAGTTCTCCTTGTAGGGGTGAAAGGAGATGAGGAGGATCGTGACAAAGTGATTGGGGTATGTGGTGGTTCGACTGCTAAATTGTTGCAGGGTAAGGGGTGTATCGGCCTTTACCAGGGCTGCCTAGGGGTTGAAGGATCGACCAAACCTGTTTGGCTGGACAAGATGGTGGTTTGAAGGGGTGAGGACGGGGGGCTGCGGCTGTTCGTGTTTGCTTTCATCCCCCCTGCGTACCTTCCAGCGACCACGACAAAGAAGCAAGGCATTTCAGGATATTTTTGGTGGTTCGGTTTAGCCGCTGTGCTCCCACCTTGGAGTTGGCATTTATGTATTTATGACATTCATCGAAGTAGTTGCAGTCGAATGGACCTCAAAACTCATGGTGGGAAGCCGTATGAGAACACGCGCGAAACCGTACCACGCCTTGTTGTAGAATTCCCCTCGCCCAGCATTTTCGACTATACTTCGAAGTATACCTTTAGCGCCGCTGCCGTCCCGAACAGTAGAAAAAGGGTTTCAACTAGAAGGATGCCTGATAAATAAATAAAACAATCGTCCAGGCATCGGGCGCAGGTTATGCCCGCCCCCGTGTAACCATAACCGGATTGACTCATGCTTCAGAGGAAATATGTATATAAGAGAAGAGTAGGGGAGGAGGGATCGCGGTGCGTGCTCCTGAATTAACCTGGTAGCAGAGGTTAACGATGGAGCTGATGGACACTCAGACTGGTGCTGATGATGCACTTGGTAGATATAATATGTACATTAAACCATAGGGCCAAATACTGACTTAGAACGAAAGACTTGCTGGTGTGTACCAGACCATATGGGCGCTGTGATTAGCAGTGAGGGGTTAGAGCGTGTGGCCGTCTCCTGTGTCACAACGTCCGGAACAACTGGACTGCCGTCCTTTGCAACAACGTCTAGATCCTGTGCTAATTTAGAATAGCAATCTGATGCTTTGTCGGGAAAACTGCAGGCACGAAATCCCTTTCTCTCATGCTCCGAAGGAAACTTTTTCCGGTCAGTTTTCCGAAAAAAGAAGACTGACGTCATCATCCACGGCCGGTTTTCCAAGTATTTGTTTTTCCCGAAAAGTGACGTAACGATTCCGGATTACGACAAATGTCGACCAAGGATTTTCCACCATTCAAAATTTCCATCCAGAAAAATTGCCCAATCAGAAAACTGCGGGCACGAAATCCCTTTCTCACGGTGTTCCTGCTGCATTATTCTAGAGCGTTCCGGTTCAACTACGAAATCGTCATAGACTGATCTATCTGCACCGTGTGTTACCCTTGGTGTACTTGTACAGCGATAGGCTCTCCACAGGCTATATAGTTAACACAGCAGCTCTGTTGCTCACTGATGCTGCTATTACTGACAGTGACTACCTGTACTGAACGTTGCCTTGTATGTATAGGCTACCTGGCTTACACTTGACACTCCTCAATGGAAGTGCAAACCACTATTCTGATCATGCCTAACGATAACTAATACCAGGTACTTGGTGGAATCGATAGAAAAATCACCGCAGTGCCAGTCATAGCTATCGATTACCAGCACTGGTTGGATGTGTTAGAGACTCGACTCCAGTGGCATCGTGGCTAACGACCACCAGCACTTGTTGGAAGCGATATTAACTTGACTAGCCTGCCAATCATGGCTAACACACATCAGCACTGTTGGAAGCGATATAAGCTTACCTAAGGCGCCGGTCCTGGCTAACAATCTCCAGACTTGTTGGAACGTACACTACAGTACGTTTCGAAGACATTGATGATTTAATGGCTACCGATCATCAATGTTTGCGGGCAACAAATACTCGCAACTATTGCTTCGCTAGTAGCATCTTCGTGCAGTTGACTTCAGGTTATTATCCTAGTTGGCGACGACTACTCATTGGGACTGAACCCTCCTTGCTGATCCGAAACGCTGAAATCTACTGTCTTAGCTAAGTACCTAAGTAGATGCTTGGCCGCTTCCACGTGCACCTTTGATGGCTTAGGCACTGCCATTGTCAATTGGTATCGTGTAGAAGGCTTCGTAGAGTCTCACCTGGCTCAGGTACATGGCGCTGCCGACACTCGCTTGAAATCACCGCTTTGCCTCGTCGCCCAGAAGGTTCATCGGAGACAGCTCCTTGCCGTACCCCGGCACCCCCCACGGCCTGCAGTCTTGCATGCTGCCTTTCATGAGTAATTCCTTGGTGTAGCCCTCTTGGGTGACGACGAACAATCCTGTTTGGATACAACGGGTGACTTGCCCAACACCCGTTATACGCTGCCCATGTCTGACATCTAGCAGCAGCTCATCATCTTTCCCTTGACCATCATATCCCTTTTGCCGCCCGCCAGCTGCACATCATCCGCATAAATAGTGAGGATGGCCGCCACGCCATCGACTGTAGTGAATCCCTGCGTTACCGTGGTCGTCCGGGTGCAAATGTACACGCACGGGCCACTTCAAAGGGCTTTCGCTTCGAGGCCCACCAGGAAGGTGTGAATGGTTCCATTCCAGTTCTAGAGGCTTTGCTTCATGCCGTAAAGCGATTCGAGAAGCTTCATGACCATCGGAGCTCTCATCGCCTCATGGACAATATCGTATGCCGGGACCATATTAACATACACTTTCTCCTCGACGTCTGCCTGAATAAACGCTATCGGGACGTCGAGCTATCAGACCTTTCACGTTTTCTCCGCTGCCGTAGTGAGCACCATGGGGATGATCTGGATCCCATAAACCGGAGGGAATATCCCTCCGCAGTCGTGTCCGCCCACTTGCCCCCGTGCCTGCACGGTCACGCGCCCCTTAAATGAGTTGACCGCTTTGACCTTGTAGACCCAGCATGATCTAATCGTGTTCTGCGCGGGTGGTATGGACGTGGTGAGGACTACTTGTAGGTCTTAGACCTTGTTGGCTTGTCGATTCTCCATTCCCTTGTCCGAAGCCGTTTTCCAACAATATACTTCAGAATGCGGCATAGTTCCCTTGAAAGTAGGCTAAATCAACAATACGTTCTGCCCCTCCGAACGCTGTAGCTGCACGTTTGCAGCAGCACACGCATACTCCGCGTACCTCAGCATGTCCATGTTGTGGTGCGCTATCTCCGGCAATGTCGTATTGGCGAACATACCGAGTTGATGTAGCCCGCGCGGGGCGGTTGATGTTAATAGGGCTGAAGCAGCCCTGCTGCTGCTCCTTGTCACCGATGGCGTCATCTGGTTGCGGTTTGACCCCCCCCCCTGTAGTGGAGGCCACCCCTTCAGTGGGCCCTCCTCGCCGCCTGCATCTACCTCTTGCTGCAGGCTGCTCTGCCGTCGCTCGTCGGTGCTTGTTATCCACCAACACCTTTTGCCGGTGCCAGTGTATTTTCTCCGACCGGCATACTTGAGTCAGTCTACGGTGTTTCGTCAGGGCCTCAGCTGTAGTGTGGCTCGGGTTATGGTTAACACGTTGGAAAAGGCGCGGTTGTACGTCGCGTTGTTGTCGATGTTGATGCGCGACGTGTAGTCTCGTACGTCTCGCAGTATGTCGTCGTCCTCTGGTCCGTCGTGAAATCTGATAATGTGGGCACTGTTCAAGTTGTCGATGTTGTCCGTCTCGTTGATCGGTGGTGACACCAGCTTCGACGGCGTCTGCATGTACATGACGTTCCTGCGTTTTACAACCTTATGTGTTGTTGTTTTGTAGATGCGGTGCGCCTTGGAGCCCTGGTTGTACCCGCAGAGCCTGCCCGCTCACGGCCTGTCCTCCAGCTTCTAGGGGTGCGTTTCGATGCGAACGAAGGCCCTGGAGCAGATAGTCCTGATATGTTGCAGTGTCGCCTTCTTCCCATGGAAAGCCTTGCACGGGGTCTCGTTCGCCAGGAATGCCGCGGTAAACATTAACCCCCCCAACATAATTTCGGAACCCCGCTGTCAACCAGTAGGAATCTCGTGATTCCCGCCAGAGTCCTCCCATCGCGCTCCGACACCCCTATCTGCTAAGATTCGTTGACCGCCGCTTGGTGGAGATTGGTCGTGGCTTGGCGACAGTACTTCTGGAAGTCTTCCTCAGTATATATCGTTCCACGGTCAGTGCGAAGGCCCTGGATCCGAAATATGAGGGGAACCACCACCGGCTGTACATAAAACTGAATGATCTCGACGGCTTCCCGCTTGGTTAGGCTATGGTATCTATCCTTGTACGGTGAACTCGTTGGTAATTTTGCTGACGTACATGAAACCCACTGTAACTGGCGGCGAGATGCGTCTCATGACGTCGGTGTATACTAGCTGAAAAGGCATGGTGATCGCAAAGTTAGACTTCGTGGAGTGACGTCGCGGAATCCTCTTCCCGATGGCGCAGACGTCGCAAGGCCATACTGCTCTGGCAAAGCGCGTGCCGTTTGCACCAGTTTTGTTGAGAAAGTCCAGACTCCTGGCGGTGGTGTGGCTCATGCGACGGCGACTTTGGTCTGCGTTTACCTCCGTGTGCAGTGCCAGTTTTACTCACCCTACGAACGGCTTGATGTTGAACGTGTAGAGGTCGCGGCACCTACTATTCTTCGGTAGAGAGAGGGTGAATCGTTGGTCTCGATCCGCGACTCCTCCACGGGCAAGATTGTTGTAGATCCCTGCTGCGCTGCGGTCGAACACAGAAGTTGCGCCCAACGTCGCGCACGATCACAACCAGTAGCCTTACGTGATTCCTAGCCCTGGCCTCGTCGATGGTATAGCCACTGATAATTCCGGTTGCGTTCCCTCTCAACTTGCTGTTCCTGGCCGTGGTGATCTCGCGTGGCTCTTCCGACCGCATGTGGTCGAGTAGGCGCTCCCATAACCCGCGACGATCATCGAGGTAGTGCTCAAATGCTCCGCTGTCCACCAGCAGGTTGACAGAAACTTCGTTGTTGCCGAAACCACCGTTTCCCTCCTATTCCTCTGGCATAGCCATCAGAGCCGTCGATTCATTGCCTGCACTCCAAGCTCCGACACGTTCAATCGTGTCCGACCCGCTTAGTTCTTTTTCGTGTGCCTCTATTGGTCTCTCGGAGAGTGCCGGTTCGGCGGCCGTGCTCGCCGTGAAGAAGCATGTTTCCATGTAGCGCCCGTTACCTCTGATCTAGTTTTCACCGTTGTGCTCACCGGTTTCTCGAACTGATGAGGGCTGTTAAAGCTGGTGAGGTTGGCTCTGCCAGTGTTGCCGTTGATCGTCTGCTTGATACACTCTTGGTCGCTGTGGCAGATAGGGTTGATGAGCAAGCATCAGTTAGGTTTCTCGCCGCGTCTACGACCAGATGCACTCCCACTGGGACCCTCTCGTCTACCGTTTCTGTTTCGATCGCGAACGTTCTTCGCCCGGTATGGTCCACCTTGTCGTGCCTCGGCTTCGTCTTGTCGTTGTTCGGCGGCATACGTTCCTGCAGTGGCTGTATTCACTGCAGTTGAAGCGCTGTACCCCACTGAGGCCATACCTAGCAACCCCGCGGTCTACAACTGTTGCTTCCGCGTATATGTCCCACAGAGTCCGTTGACCGTTATCCAGTCCGACGTCACGCTAGGTGTAATTGCGGTTGTGCACAACTTCGTACACGTCCGGGGAACCCTTCTGGATCCTGTCTGCGAGATATTGGTCCATGCTGGCCTCCCCATGTTCATGGAGTCGGTCCCGTGCTTCGTCCATCATGTACAGCCAGATGTTGGGATCTTGTCCGGACTGCAGGCTGCAGTTATGCAACGTTTATTAGCTGGCCGCGGACCCGCATTGGATATTCCATTGCATTTGTAGATCCTTGCTACCCACGCTGCTCTTCCATCGCCGGCGCCGTCGTGGATTGCCTTTCCGTCGAAGAGTCCGACTAGCGTTTGGGTGCCATTGTTAGTCGCGGGGAATATAATAGGGTGGAAGTGCAGTAGTTGTTGTCGATCTTCCATAGCTCTGTAGTTTGTGTGATGTCCGCACTGTCCTCGACGGTATCGACGTCGCCAGGCGCGTTCGGGCACCCCCTGCTCTGCAGAATGCAGCAAATGCTTAGTGAACGGAAGGTGAGGTGGACACGTAGTTTCGGCTTCCAGCTGGGGAAACCAGAACGATCCCCTTCCGTGGTATTTTGGAACGCGCCTCGCCAGTGTTTTACTTTTGTTGACTTCCTACATGCCTATGTCCGGTCTGCTGCAATCGGTGTGTGCTGTTTTAGGCCGCAGCAGGTGCGATCTTCCCTGTCCCCAACGCCCGAATTTGCCGCGCTGCACTATAGAGCGCTCGTGCTGCTTGCGTACGGGCTTGCAAGTACCCACTATAGTACAGAGTCGACATATATTGGTCCCATCACCGGAATGTATCGCTGCGCTACAGTACATATCCCTTTTTCCGCTCGCTACCGAGCTTCGCGGTATCTGACGCGGAATAGATTAATCTTGGTTCCATGGACCCAATTTGTCGCTGTGCTACATATCCCTCTTGCCTCTTGCCACAGGAACGAGCTTAGTCGAAATTTACACTTTAAACTATTGTCATTTGTAACAGCCGTCGATGACAAAACATATCCAAAATCAAACTCGGCAGTGTCAAGATATCGAAGCTTCAAGAAAATCGGGATTCATGGGCGAGGTACTTCGCCCCTAAATGCCAAATCCCTTGTATCCTTTGTTGTACGAGCCTGTAAAAGGCTGATTTCGTTTTTTTTTTGTGAATCGATACCTACCATCGAGGAACATATATATATTCTGGGTTATATTTTTATTGTGATAATTTGTTTATCATTTTCCGATGTATGGCCGCCGCCTGCTGGCGCAGCAACCTCTCCACACGCCGCGGGAAACCTGTGGCCACCTAGAACTTGGCATGGATTCACATTCTATATTCGAGGCCATCATCTATGTCCACTGTCCTTGCCCGGGACGAAGTAGTGGGTCGCCCGTGGGCTCTCTCTTTGTCGTGTGCCAGAGCTTTTTGTTGCGTTCAGCAGTAGTATTAATAGTATCATAACATGAAAAAAGTACTCGCAACGAACTGAGTTTGTACTGGTTGATTTGTTTGATCTTCGTATTGATCTCCAGTTTCCCCCCCACATAACTATCCTGGCCAGACAACCGTGTGTATTTGTACCCGATACCTGATGCGTACACATATATATGTGGGTGTAGGTACTGTAGTACCCATGGTTCGACTCGAGAGGCTTGCAACAGCTAGTTTCTCTTTTATCTGCGCACCGTGGATACTCGAATACGCCAGGTGCGGGGATGTATGCAGACATCGAGACTCGACGGCGAGCCTGTAACGTGAATAAAGTGACAGATCGTACGCGTGACGCATGTGGTCACGCATCAGACGATGGTCTCGGGGCAATAATACCAATCATAGTTCGTCCGTCGACAAAGTATTGTACCGATATCCTACTCATGTGATATCATAGGATATCTAACGTCAAAGCTTGAACAATAAGTTACGGTGATAAAGGTACGAAGATCTTATGGCCCTGGGGTGAATTAGTGATACCTGCATGGGAGATCCTTACGGCGATCTCCGGATGTGTGCAGGTTGGACGAGACATGACTCCCACACGTATAATACACGTTTTTGCTGTTGGTGTGTCCCCTATCCCCCAGAGAGAGAGATAGAGAGGGGTTTTGCGCGTTTTCCCGTTTCATCGTATCGAATCGTCAGCGTTTATCGTTTTATCGTTATATTTATCGAAATATTGGAGAAAAAACTCGATATCGTTTTATCGTTATCAATATCTAAATATCGAAAAAAACTCGATACTACATTTTCGTATCGTTATCGAACGATATATTATCGAAAATCTCGATACGATATCCAACAACACTACTCGTACACAGGCTGTGTCAATCATTTTTTAGACTATGTGGTAAAACAAACCTCGCTGCGGTTGTATCGATTGCTCTTGTTGTTGTTGTTGCTGTTGTTGCTGTAGTTGGTGTTGTTGTGGTTGGTGTTGCTCTGTTGGTTGGTTGATTGGGGTTTTCTTGTTTTAGTTCTTGTTTTTTCGGCTCACATTGTTGTGGTTTCTTTGAATACCTCGGTTTCCCTTTGTGTCCTCCCCGGGTTAGCCGGAGGCGCGCACGCCCAACATTTTTTCCTGCGGTGGCAAGGCAAAGGAAGCGATGAGTTGGCAATCTAGAGGGAAACCCCGTGAGTACGCTAACCTAAGGAGTTTCGTACCCGCAGTTTTCTGATTGGTCAATTTTTATGCATAGCTGCTGTTGATGTTATATTTGTAGCTACTACTTTGTAGCAGCTGTTGTACGTAAATTGTAGCTACAGTACTGTATAGCTGTCGTACGTACTGTTGTAGCTATTAATAGTACTTGCCGATTTCGCTCCCGAGTCGAGGTAAGTACGTACTCGTCATACGCTTTTCTAAGACGATATATACAGGCGTGCCGTATTGACCAGTAGTATCAATGGTAGTAGTAGTAGCCGCGCACATGCCGCCGGCAAAACCGTGGACTTGGTTTGGGTCTGCATTAATAATTTATTACGCGTTGTTGGTGTGCAAATTTCCGTCATAATGTTGCTAAAAAGCAGCACGCTGTATGTTTTCACGACCTCCCTTTCTTTGTTCTAGGTTTTCGTAATGAGGAGGCTTGTGAGGAGACTGCGAGACGAAAGGCAAGTGGGTTATTCGTTCAAGTCGCCGACCTTCCACCCAGTACCAGAACCCTGCCCGCCCACATCCACGAGTAGATATCCGTACTACAGTATACTAGTGGATTGTCTTCTTCCATTCTATCTCGACCCTTTCCAGCCTCTGTCTCCCCAGTTCAACCGACCGCGCCGTCCCCCAATTGATCATTATTCTTTTCCCAACCCCCTCGTGCCAACAACTCGATACCTCTCCAGGAAGTTCAGATTTCCTTCGTGCAATCTTCCCCCTGTTGTTGGAAATGGAAGAAATTAGAGGTTAACATATTCTATGCAGAGGTAATACATCACTGAGGAGGCTAGGGACTATTCGAAAAAATAACATTTCAAGCTTGATCAGGTTATCATAATCCACGAAGTAATTGGTATGAGTCGTAGCGCTGGACTGAACATATTATGAACGCAGGGCTCGCACATGGAATCAGTGTTCACAGTTCGACAAGCACCGCACCTCTAGTCTCAAGTTGGAAGCGCTGCGACCTCAGATAATCAGTGACCTACTACGTAATCAAGAGCAAAAACGTTCCTGGCGATTGAAGATCAACCCACTCGGCCGTTCCGTAGTTCAAGGTCTTCTCTGTTCGCTTACGCCGTCCGTCTGCGATTCTGTTCTTCTTTTACCGGGGCGAGGGAAGACGCTTCAATCGGTGAGAGAGTGCCCTAACAGGGCAGGAATTCCCATGGGTTACGCTGTACTCTGCAGGTGAAAGAGGTTCATATCGTGGGCAGGCTATTAATAGTGGTAGACACGAACCCCACCCTAAGTCGGGAGTGCCTCGCTGCACTGCCGCACGCAGGAAACATACACACACGCGATGCAAAGAATGTATTGTTGGTACGAGGAAGATGCTGAATATTGGGGCGCACCAATGAGTTCAAATACTATTTACACAAATTGAAATTCTTGGCGGCACGATGCATATATATCAAGGTCAATGTGGTCCTCACCCATTTATTACATATACACATATGTATATAGACTGACTTGTCACACATACGTGGTATCAGGTGGTATTGATAGTTTGTTGTTGGTCTACGAACACATTGGAACATTACGACTACGAGTATTACGGAGGGCCATATAATCTAGGAGTAAGTAGGACCAAATATTGTTATTGATAGTAAGAATAGGTATAATAAAATGCAGAGGACCTATTTATTATGTTTTAGTATGATTTAGTATATGATTGGCTATTAGTATGATAGCGATCCGTAATAACGAGGAGCTAACGGCTTATTCAAGCTTATTGCAAAAGCAAGTATTCACTACCAGGGTACATCGTAAATCATACGATTACCACGAATGGAACATACAACAAAACGTTCCATATAAGGAGCTTGGAAAGTTGAGTATCAACTATTCAATCGATCCAACTCACAGGTGACGTATTTTTTTGATGATAATCTAAGTTAGAATATTAGTAATGTAATCTACTAAATAAGTTAGACTATTAAAATGCGTCACGTACGAACGACGGGATATATTTCGTGTTTCGTGCCTGTTTATGGTTTATGATGGGTCTTTTCGCTTCGCTTTCATTTCCTTTGTGTTTTGTACGCGTTTGGCACGCGTGCGAAGCTCTTTCCGCTTGCGATCTGCGCGATTTGACGTGACCTCCTATGATTCGATTCGACGTGACCTCCTATGATCTTGTTTCATTTTAACTCTTATTTGGGGTTTTTCGTTTGGTTTCTCCTCGTATGCGCCCCCTCCCTTGGACTATGTTGCAACTTGCAACTCATCATGCGAAGCGATGATGGGGATTGCCTTCGGAAACAGTGACGATCGATTCTTGAAAAAGGTTGCCCCCAAAAAGGCCATCTTGATATTTTCGGCAATCTTGGCGAAAAGAGGCAATCTCAATCTTGCTCTCAATCTCGATCTACAGTATCGTATCTCGCCAAGTTTAGGAGTTTTTCATGTTTTATTCTACGAGCAGTACGTTCGTAGCTCCATATATTTTTGTTTTATACCAGTATGTAGCTACTCCGACTATTTGGTACCCGCTTTTTTTAGTTTGTACAATATTAGTGCAGGACACCTATTCACAACAATAAACAGGACACGCGACCGGGCTGGATTCCTTATTTGAGAATGGGTTCGTTCTACAGTGATATCAGCATATACCGTAGTACCGGCACGTTCATAAGAAAGTAACCCACTATAAGAAAGTCAGCCTGAAACACTGAAACACTTACGAAATCTCTCAGCCTAGTGAGTGCCCACGGTTTAAGAAAGTTGACCCCAAAAATGCTTGTCAAGAAGTTCATTGCCAGCGCTATTACGGGGGACCTTAGTAAACACTACACTAGTAAACGCTAGTAAACGCTAGTAAACACTAGTAAACACTAGTAAGCACTAGTAAACACTACAGTAGTAAACACTAGTAAACACTAGTAAACACTAGTAAGCACTAGTAAACACTAGTAAACGCTAGTAAACGCTAGTAAACACTAGTAAACGCTAGTAAACACTAGTAAACACTAGTAAACGCTAGTAAACACTAGTAAACACTAGTAAACACCACAGTAGTAAATACGAACAAATATTGGCAGTAAACATCCAAACCTCGACCAATGTGTCCGGCCGGGCGTCCGGTGTCGGGGTACTTAGCGTTTTGCCGAAAAGCGCTCGCGCGGAGAGAAAAGTTGCGAATAGTGCGAAAATTTCACAAACATAACTCAACTATACATATATGTGTTTTTTTGTGTAACGTAGGTGTTATTTACTAGTATTGCTAGTATTTACTATCCTCCCCCGTGATAGGAAACACGTCTTGTCCGACCCTAAGGGGATCGAGTTTAGAAGTTGCAACATGAGGAAGCGTGCTTTCGCACGCGCCCAGGGTAAGAAGTTCAGCGTGATGAGCCCGATCGAAGGCTTGTTTCTTGTGACAGGGCCGGTGCTGTATAACGACTCTCGAATTTATTATTTTCATGTTAATCCCAGCCCGCCTTTCTTATTGCTCGTTTCTTATTAGGTGTTCTGTGCTGTATCGCGAGTGGATTCGTATTTTATACTGGCTTCCCACTTCCCACTTCCTATATTTGAAACACAACAAGACGAATCGTTGCAGCAAGCAGACATTTATCTACAGACATCTAGCTGGCGATGAGGCGCTGGGCACAAAGCGCAGACCATCAGCCGCCTTAAGATAGCTTTGTTCGAATGCTCATCATGTCCGACGAGTAAGTGTACATGCATGTGTCCCGGCGTGAGTTATAGGTATACGAAGTACGAAGTATATACAGTATACAGTATGGGCCCGACAAAAATAAGCATATACGGCGTGATCTGAACAAGCTTTAGAACCTTTATGTGACACCATCCTTGGACAATCTTGAGAATATTAGGCTAACATGTAGGATTTAGTGAGCACTCGCCGGCGAGCACGATTTCTTATTCCAGTTTTCTTAGCGTTTAAAGTGAGCTCTATTAGCATTACTAGTTATTTTATCAGGTTATTTCTTATTCGCGAGCCAAATGCTGACAGACAGTACAGACACTACAGGCAGTACAGACAGTACGCAAACCGGCAAGGTATGCCTTTGATTGTTGTGTGTGCTTGCCAGTTGGTTTGCGAGGGGTGTAACTAATAGTAGAGCTTCATATATGTTGGAATATGCAGACCCAGCAAAGGTCGTCAGAGTCCGAGTTCGAGCGATCGAGACTCAGTCACTGACTCTCGAATCCCACGTACTTTTGTAGTACTGAGTCCCCAGGGTACCAGAAGCTGAAATCAATGAGTACTCGCGAGTCTCCAGGGTACCAGAAGCTGAAATGAATGAGTACTCGCGAGTTGCCCGGCAGGGTACAACAAGCTGAAAGGAGTTATCACAAGTCCGCAGGGTATATACCAGAAGCTGAAACGACCGAGTTCTCGCGGACAGAAGCCTAAATGACTGAGTCCTGGCGAGTTGCAAGGCTACTAAAAGCAAATATGGCTGAGTCCTCGCGATTACCGGGCCAACGGGGCAAACAAAATAAATTACGTTTTATTGCATATTTTGTTGTCGCCCTTTACGAATAGGCTAATACATTCAATAGATTCAATCAATTCAATGAATAACCTGCAAAAGAGCGTCATCATACTTTAAAGTATAACCAAATATCACTCTGTCCAGTCATTGACTCGCGAGTTCGAGTCGTTTTGAAGTACTGTGCCGCCAGGGTGGTACTGGAAACTGAAATGACCGAGTCCTCGCAAGTCCCTAGGGTACTGAAAGCTGAAATTACTGACTGAGTCCTCGCGAGTCTCAAGGGTGTTGGAAGCTTAAATGACTTGAGCCCTCCCGACTCCCTAGGGTACTGAAGTCTGAAATGACGGGTTCCTAGCGAATCCCTAGCGTACCGAAATATGAATTGACTGTTACTCTGACTACCTTTGGTACACTGGTGATACTGTGATACTGTGATACACCACGTCGTGAACAGGAGCTCAGTCTCGCCTTTTTTGCTTGTTTTCTTTCTTTCACGCATCCGGATTGCTATACTATTAATAGCAGGGTAGGGCGTGCCTGTCGTATACTGGTACGTATGGCATTGCATTGTCTGCTCTGCTTACTACATTGCTCTATACGTCCTGTAGTATCTGTGTGTCGGGGTTTTGTGGCCACATAACTTGTACTGGTATCTCTCTCGGATGAAAATCGCCTCGGACACTGGGCGTGCTGGGTGTCGACGGGTAGAATGATCATTTTAACGTGAAGACCACACACGCAAACGCACGACGCATTTGGCCGGGCTGGCAAGGACAAGGACACTCGAATCTTGAGTACGCTTGAACGGGCAAGAAATCAATAGGTCGAGAGTATGCTTGTGGCCGTACTTGGTATGTGCACATCATACGAGCACATCTAATATGTGACGAGTATTTCATATATGCCAGGGTATTACGAGTACGCGTACATCAATTAAATGACCGAGGGCAGGCCTATTCATATTATGATAAGAATATAGGACATCGGCATAGAATCTCCATGTTCTGTCCTTACTATTTTCCTTCTACCTGATAGTCTTAGTACAAGACCAGACAGGTAGTAACACTACCTGATCTATACTGTAAATACTGTAAATGCCATCACTACCGTTACAGTAATAATGCTGCTCGGGGTTAGACTAGAGCTATAATCACACTTTATTGGTTTGAAGGCGAAATTTCCAAATTTCCAAATTTCCGCCCACATCCACCGCTTTGGCAAGAACAGGGAGTTTCGGCACGATGGAGCCATGGGTGTCCTGCAGCATAAACCCGCGCGCGTGAATATAAATTTGTCGTCGAGTTAGAGATAAGTTCGGTATGATATAACTCACTACCTTAACATTGCCAGTAAACGCCCCCCGGGGCATTGCGATTGCGCAAGCGGAAACAAAAACGGACCCGGGCGTTTTGGGGCATTTTTGTTGAAACGGGGGCGTTTACTCCGGATTACTATCATTTTAGCCGTCACTGTTTGTAAAGGGACCGGTTTGGACGTTCATGCACTTGGATCAGACCTGCAAGCTGGTGGTTAAGTCTGCCGCATGTATGTTCGTCCGGCCGATCAAACCATGGACTACTGACTGCTGACCATGCTTTTGTATGAAGTATCACGGACTACAGCCAGTACTCACGGCTGGAAAATAGGGAACAGGCGGCTGGCTCGTCGTGCGGGAAGGCGAGAGGTGTCCCCAGGAGGGTCGCCGGAGGCAGATTGTTTTGGACGTATAGGGTCAGTACGTACACTCAAAATGTGGGTCTGAGGCGCTCCTTTTGGCCTCTCGTAAGCCTAGGCTGCAATGACGTGGGCAGCAATGCTACGCAACTACTGTACAGTAATAGAAATACAAAAATGGCGGAATAACGATCAAGAAGCACGAATTTCACAAGGAAGACAGATATTTGGATATTTTGTTTCAGGTACCACAAAGTTAATTGTGGCTGGGAATGTGTCGAGCGGCATGTCCATTCCGGTGAAAAGTACCCAGTAATGGTTTGATTATTTTTCGCCTGCGAATACAAAACACATACCAGTGCTATGGTAGGCAAGCACATTTTTCGCCTCGATACAAACCCTAAGCATTGTTTTCGACTACGGCGAGTAACCCACGCCCTCGTTTTTCCCTTGAGCGAAAAAAGGCGCGGCACGCCGCATCAAACCCTCCACATCTTGGTGCGCCTTGTTCTGAAGGAATATGCGCGCCAGCCCAACATGTCGCAATCGATTTCCGCCCCTGTTGAGTACTGGTATGTACCAGTAGGCGGCAGCATATTTTATGCCTTTCGAAGAGTGATTCATACGTTTGGCGACGATATATGGAGTAGTGCGGAATAGACACCGAGTGGGCGTGTTCGAGAAGTATGAACCAAAGTGTATACGCCCCCCGATCGCAAGGCATGCGTTGAAGTAGAAGTAGGTGCACGATCACGGTCACGGTTAGAGATCCAATCCACTGCACCGAGGGCTCTTCTTGTACTGTACAGGCTTTGATCTTCCAGTGTGCCTCACTTGATGTATATGCATCGTTTCCGCCAAGCCATGGTATTTAAGCTGAACCAGAGCGGTAGTGTACAGATTCCATCATTCGTACTGCATATGCAGCACCTCCTGGTGTGATGCCTTTATGTTCCCATGCCACTTCGGTCCTTAATATGTACCAGGCATCATATAACACGTGCATCCAGCGTTCAAAGTCAAAGGATGTCAAGTACCTGGTATAGCATAAACACCACACCGACCGCCAGGAGTACATCGCATGCGGACACCACATGCATACGTGGAAAAGCACGGCCTATATAGAGGCCTGTCTGTAGTTGCTGTTATACCCACATAATATGTACCCACCAGCACGAAAAAACAACTGCGCATGTGAACTTAATACGCCCATGAGACACATATGTGTAGTGAAACATCTGATGCTATGAAACCGCTCAACGCCCCAAACAACCCGCCCACCCACCGCCACTTCTGCTGATCTCCAAACACTCTGGACCCATGGCAAAAACAACCAGTCCGACACGGGTCCAAGTTACGCTCCAGTTTCGTGTGCTTCTTCGCTCAGCCATGGGTTCGACTATTAGTGAGTTAGTGAGTTAGTGAGTTAGTGAGTTAGTGAGTTAGTGAGTTAGTGAGTTAGTGAGTTAGTGAGTTGGTGAGTTGGTGAGTTGGTGAGTTAGTAAGTTAGTGAGTTAGGGAGTTAGTGAGTTAGGGAGTTAGTGAGTTAGGGAGTTAGTGAGTTAGTGAGTTAGTGAGTTGGTGAGTTGGTGAGTTGGTGAGTTGGTGAGTTGGTGAGTTAGTGAGTTGGTGAGTTAGTGAGTTGGTGAGTTAGTGAGTTGGTGAGTTGGTGAGTTAGTGAGTTGGTGAGTTGGTGAGTTGGTGAGTTAGTGAGTTGGTGAGTTGGTGAGTTGGTGAGTTGGTGAGTTGGTGAGTTAGTGAATCTTAACGTCTGAGAGTGAGGATTTCTTGGTAATTTTGATTGACCGGTTGCCAAATACGAGTTACTGATAGTTTCTTCGTTGTGGTTGACGAATTCGTGCTCGACGGAAAGCGTGCGCGGGCGTGAAATATCCATTGTCCATTGTACCAGGTAGGAGGATTGGATCAGACTCTAGCTACGTTACGCCCAAGCGTAATACTTAAGAGGCTCCATGTTTCGCGGGCTTTACCAAGCATACTGCACCCTTACACAGCTGTTGTAATAGTACTACAGTATAGTAGTAGTACGAGTAGCGTAGTAGAAGGAAGTAGCACAAGTAGTAGTATTGCTAGTCTATAGTAGTACGAGTATTCCAAGTAGTAATACTAGAAGTAGTAGCACTTAATACTATATATATGGTAGCAGTAGTACGGGAGCTCGTACCGCTAGCCGGTCGCCCCGGTGGGCTAGCAGGTAACCACGAAGCCTGTTAGCGTCAAGAAAGCGAATTCGAGCCCCGCCGAGTGCATGTTCTTAGGTACTTTTTCTCGCAAAAAATGAATAAAAATATCTTGACTATTAATAGCAGAAAGCGCGAGAGCGTGAGTTGGCGAAATTCGATGAAAATCGACGAGCGTTGGGAAGGCGGAACCCTCTGCGCGATAAAAATCAAGGCAAGAACCGTAGTGGGGGGGGAGGGAGAGGAGCCTACTTTGTGACCCCGGATCTGAGTTACGACTAGGGAAAGAGAAAGACGAAAGCGCGAAGATAATACATGGGATGGACAAAAAAAAACCGCTGCAAGTCCTGCGCGCTTATGTGCTTACCTGGTACAAGAGAAGTGAAGGTGACTACTCAAAGTGTTTGAGTTCGTCCGTGCTCCTTTCACTGCCAACACTACTACTATCGCCCCTTCAGTTCGACCTTGCACAGCCATCAATAAGTATGGCCTAATATGCATGGAGAGGTCCGTATGGGAGTAAACGTTCACTGCCACGATCGCACAAGCGCTTCTTGTATGTATTAGTTTCACTCGTTGAGTTTGCATCGGCCCATACATATTGTACGCCCCCTTCCCGCAGAGAGCAAGTATGCTTTCGAGGACTTTCAAAACACTTTCAAAGCTACAGTGTCGGTGTGTGTGCCCCCCTGTGTTTGGAAGAACTCGGCTCAGAAAGTTACCCTCCTGGAGCGACGAGATCGCCAGGTTGACCGGATAGTCGAGTTGGCGTGTCAAAGACAAATGGTTGACGTAGCGGTTCCAATTTATGAGGACCCAGAGAGAAGGTGTCATTCAGGTTTGCCTATGAACATATGCAGACACAAATTGCAAGGGTAGGGTCACCTCGATTTCTTCAATGCTAGCTTTTGGCGGTGTAGGATGACAAAGTAAGATGTTTTCTCTCGACACACGGGATCGTGTATGTGGTACATATGGTTTATACTGCTGTGGTGCAGCGATAACTTCATAACGGCCGCAATTTTTTTGCCCTCACTGCCGACTGTGGTTCCCTCGCCCTATTCCAAACTAGGTTGCAGCAGCGATGCGGATTGTGAAGCTAACGATATTCTGTTTCCTTCATGCTGCAGGGTGGATGGTTTTTGCTCAGGTAAACGTGGAACGCGTTGGGTTGGACGATAGATCGATAGAGAGGGCTAATGCCAACAGCCGGAAGTGAATAGGCTGACAAAAGTTGCACACTCTTGAGATACCATGCTGGCTCGTTGCTCATAGGTTTCCAATTTGTCAGGCTAACGCCTGTTTGTAGCCCACCCGAGAATAGACGGAGCACCTAAAATGTTCCATGCTTACCTGACAAGGGGTGGGTACGTGGAAATTCAACTGCAAGCCGCGCTTGCTTTATTCTTGCGGGAAAACATGACACATTCGGTCGTTTGGATACGACGGTCAACAAAGATACACGTCAGACTTCATGTTGCTCAAATTTCGTGGTGACCATAGTTTTCCACGCTTGTGTTGCGGCTTCTATATTACCAGTTAATGTTATACGGTACATTTGAGTACTGTTATTGATCACGCCCTTCCCACGGGCCGTGTCACGTCTCGGGGGTCAGGATGAGTTCGGGTAACCTGACCCGACCCGACCCGACAAACGAACAGTTTTAGTTGTCATCATCTGGCGCGACTTCAGCCGAAAGGTGAGTTTGAAACACCTCCTGCCGCAGCGAAACCCGAACTGGCTGGTTCCGAAAGGCCCATGAGGTACGTGCCATGTCGCGGGTCGAGCTATCTTGACCCATGATATATCTCACGGCTCAACAACGAAAACTCGTGGGTCTATAAATGTTGCATTGTTTATTTCGGCGCGGAAAAAACAAATTAATATTTGTTTCTCATACGAATCGCGCTTCCTGAGGCTGAATACTGCGGTTTGACGAAACAAGGAGTACGCCAATCGCGAACGCAAGGGTGGGAGGCGGTGGGTGCAGAGTGCGGTACAGGACACCTATCCTTGATAATTTACTGTAGTGAGGGTTAGAAACATTCCACTCATCGAGCAGATCAGCTCATCCTAGCTCAGAGTTGTCTCGTTTCGGAGTACGGTAGACCAATCCATATTTTTCTTGGAGCTACATGAGCCATCATATGTTTGCCGGTTGTGAGCTACTATGTCATAGCTCTTTACACGCGTTGGCCGGGTTTGGTATATGTGGAAATAGCTGTTGGGGTATTTGTTTCCCGTCGGTGAGCTTTGGGGGCTACATGAGCTACTTCAGTATCACTATTATGAGGTAACTGTTTACGAACGTCTGACTGATTTTAGCAAAGAGGGACATATGAGCTATCTTATGATTTGTCAGGCGTGCGGAATATTCGGTGGATATGTCGTGAAAAGTATCGGGTGCGGTAGGGTGCATAATCTGGATTCTACCCACTAACCGGCTACGGCCCCCCCCCTTCGCTGTGTATGTGATCCACTGGCGGAGTATGTTTGACGATCACCCCCCTCCCCTTCCTCTAACGATTTTGTAAGGACACTACAGGACGCTCTTTCTTTCTCTTATCTGTCTCCGTAAAGCACGAGAGTGCTTTAACCAAAACCTGAACGAAGTGGTTTCCTTGTATTTTCTTGAATGAGGTGGTTTGGGACACACACAGTCCTGCAGGTTTGTGCAGGGGTGCACTAAACAGCTGAGAGCGTTGTGTGATACTTCGTATGATTTTAAACGTGACCACAACCCCGGGCCAAACTACAGTCGCAAGCCTTACGGCATGCCTGGTCAATGTATGCCTGGTCAAGATTATGCTGTTACAGTACACGCTGTGAGTATGCGTTCGCAATATTTTGCAAGGCAGAAGCTACGCATTTCGATTCGAGTCGAAGAGAGAAGAAAACGCGGAGTTTGTCTCGCAACATAAGCGCAGGCGCACGCCGTGGGCACAAGTGTCGACTACTTGTTCCTGGGTATCCTTATGGAAGGGAGGGGGCTGGAAGAAGTAATAGTAGTGCGTATGTCGATGGGATATAATACAAACAACATACAGTAACCGGAACGTCTTGTAGGTTTCGAAACGGTGGGCTATACCTGTTGGTCTGACCCAAAAGGCGTAAAGAAGGAAACACTAGTAAAAGTCACGTTCTGACATTTCATGTACGCTGGCCTGACTCGCGTTTTGGGAAATATAACTTGATGAATCAAGGTGATCCGAGCGGTGAGATGCTCTGAATATCCCGGATCATGCTCCCATTCGACCCCGATTGTTTAAATCTTAACAACATTGTGACCCGACACACCCGTAGCCACTGGAAACCTCCTCACCCGAGCCGGCCCGATTCCTGAAACCCTGTAAACCTCACGATCCGACCTGGGAGTTTTGTCCTGTCCAGTGGGAATTCCTTCCATTAAAAGGGGTACATTGTAAGTTTTTTTGCAGCGTTTTAAGAACGATCTTCGATATCCTTCCCTCTTGTGTATAAGTAGTGACCGACCTCATGCGTAATACTTGCAAACTGGATTGTCTCCCCTGTTGTTTTTGATCCCCTCCCGCTTTTTCTCCATACTTATTCAGATCGTAACCCACGGAGTGTTCCCATCGGGGGGTTCGGCGAAGACCTATGCGAGTGCGTGCTCCCATTATTCAACGCTGCCGCCCAACTATGCGGTGAGTCTCCATCCATTATTCAACGCTGCCGCCCAAGTATGCGGTGAGTCTCCATCCCGTTCGTCGGAAGCCCAGCCCAACTATTATTGTACCTCGGCTTTCCCTGAAAGTAGATATACCTTCGTCAAGTGTCCCCGATAATGCGATCGGTCGATGGGCCTTCACCATGTCCGTTTCTCGACTACTAGTACTAGTAATAGTAGATACTGCAGCTTGAAGTGGGGTCCATGACGCCGGGATAAACACATTGAACCTTCTGTAGCTCGAAGTGTTTTGTTCCAACCCTGCATACACACAGGCTTCCTATTTTACAGTAGTGTTAATCCACTTGAAGTTCATTAAACCTAGAGCAACACTATATGTCTAACAGTGTAAACCTCTGCCCTCCTCCGATCGTTGTAGTTGAATGCGAAGACGAAACAAATTGCGACTCTGGGGAGACGTGCTGCCCGGAGACATTCACCTGCGAAGCCGACGGTGGTGCAAACGGCGGCGCTTGTGGTGAGCAGTATCGTGAGCAGTATCGGGTGTAATTTAGCACACCCTGCACGTTTTTTACTACCCGGCTCATGTGCGGAGGCCAATAGTCACACGCCTCATGCGACAACTGAGCCTATAAGACGTACACCGACCACTGACTGCGCCACCCCTTCGGCTAGAAAGTATGCTTCACCTCGCCTGGAACAGCCCCCTTGTCGCCATGCTCATGCTCATGCTCCTCTTCAAATACAAAAATGTATCCATGCCTATCGTTTTACGTAAATAGGTGACCCACACATGACCGGGTTCTTGGGGCAAAGGTTCGATTTCACGGGAAGGGACGGTACCTGGTACGCTCTCATCTCGGACTCTCCTACGATGCACCTCAACATGCGCGTCACAGCCCCAGTCCCATCCGTGCCAGCGATCACGTACATCACCGGACTCTCGCTTCTCACCACGGACGTCGACGGATTTGAACACACCATCGTCATCTCGGTAAACAATCCACACGTCCAGAACAGCGTCTGCCTCCTGAACGTATCTCCGTGTCTGGCGGACGGGTCTCTCAACGTGGTCGTTGACGGGGAAGAGGTCCTATTGTCGCCCGGAGAGCTAGAGCTGGCCCCGGGCGTGGAGCTCCGTGCGGTGAACATTCCCGGCGAGTGCAGATCGTTCGGGTTCGAGGCGTACTGGGAGAAAAAGAAGGAGGAGTCCGCCATGTCTGGCCGTAGGCTGACAGCCGAAACGATGCCCATGGATGAATGGATCCTTGCCGACCCCACTGCGACCGACTTGGCCGAGTGCACCGAATACGTCGCCCGCACCACCAGGAAGGAAGGCGGACTGTTCGAGTATCAGTCGGAACATGCGTCGTTCCAAATCGTTACCCCAGAGGTAACGATTCGGCTCAGCCACGGCAGGCTGCACCAGCTCTCCATGCGTGACCCAACCGACCAGTTCGACCTCCCGGACCACATGACGTGGCAAATGAACCTGGCCATCGACCGCAGCGACATGAGGCAGGACGCTAAAGGCATTCTCGGCGAGACGTCCGTTCCTACCCGCGACGCAGACGGTGCCAAGATCATGCACGGAATGGCATCGATCCGCGGGGATCAGGAAGACTGTGAGTGCTTCATGAATGTCCGAGGATTTGACAGTACGAATGCTACTTTATATGATACTCTTATTGGAAAGCTAGCTGAACTTAATTTGGTATGTGAGGTGAATACTTCTGGCCAACGTCATTTGGTGCTGCGAGCCGTTATTTTCTCGGTGGAAAAAACGACCTATCGCATGATATGAGTACATACTATGGAAAACATCACTACTATATACAGTAGTATATCTAGTAATTCGGCCGATTTTCTAATTCGGTGTGCTTACCTGTAGGGTCTGGCTGTTGTGTGGAGATGTAGTGGTGCTTAACAAAACTTAATATTTGCGAAACACTGGGCGCTCGGAGGCAGCCAATGCTTGCTCTTTTATTTCCGGTCAGCCGGTAGAAGCGCTCGATTCCGCGAAGGCAAATATGGCCTTCGAATCCCACTTGGGCCGCGTACTTGCTTTTTTCTTTTTTTGTTTTATGCTCAAGCAGTATATACTAATCTCGATACGATTTTGTTGTCTCCGTTTTTTGTTTTTCGTTTTTATCCGTTGAAAGAACGGGCAATGTCCATTTTTGTTTATTCGTTTTAGTGATATACCTGACCTTCCGCGTCCATCTACACAACCGAGACGAGGATGCGAGTATCCTGAAGCCAACAGGACTTTTGGTCTTCGGTTTTTGTCTAGTTTGCACGGCGAACTACGGGTATCGGCTCTCTTTTTTTGTTTTTTTATTTAATTTAGCGTGACATACCCGACCCTCCGCATCTACGCGACCAAGCCATGGGCGTGTTGCTCGTACAGACATGGGTGTGTTTTACAGCACTTGTCTTCACGTTGTTGTGTACTGCGTACAGTAGTACACGGTATAATTTCGTATGCACTACAGCGCAGCAGGGTGCTTTTTTATTTTTGTTGTTGTTGACTGGGGCTACGATAGGGGGGGTACCTATAATTTCCCTACCGGGTTTTGGTCACTCGGGCGAGTGGCTCCGAATCTAACTGAAAATTGAATCTAAACATAGTTTGTTAGAGTTGCGTAAGAAAACCTCCAATGGCGGTGCATACAGAACAACACAAAAAAGGTACTATAAGTACAACGCAGTAAAGAGGTCACTCGGCCGAGTGGCTCTGCGCAGGTGAACAACAAGCACCTATACCCTATACATGCCCCCCTACCATAGCACCAGTCTTTTTCCCGGCAACATAACGGGATATTAACTCGTTTGTTTCGTTCTGGTGATATACCCGTCGATCAGCGGTTGAGCGCGCGATTCTGGAGGCAAAGGCCCATGGTTCGAATCTCCCGACGGTTAGCTTGTTGCTTTGCTAACCCTAGCCTTCTGCGTGCAGCTACTGTAGTCCTCATTCTTGCAAGTGAAGACATGACGGAGAACCTGTTATTGTTACGAGCAGCATAATAATCAACTGAGTGGTCAGTGGGACATGTTTTGCCATGCATCTTTCCACATAGAGTACGGCGGGTGGCCCCATTTGAAACAGGAACGGTTCGAGCCTTCAGTTTCCCTTTTTACTACTGTAGTTTTCCCTTCTCCACTGACGTACGTCAGTTTCTTCCCTCATAACCGCGTATGTATAAGCTTGGACGGTGGGTTATGTGTAGTCTGCGTGACACATACAACATCGGCTGGCCACACCAAGCAGTCCGGGTTCCTGTTGTGCTGTCGTATGAAATGGGCACCGTGCGACACGCGATTAGCATGGCTATTGTGATAGCATTATGCTTCATAAGTCCAACGACATGCTATAGATGTGTTATGCTTCGTGCTGTCGTCCAGGTCAAGAATTTCTGGTGGTGATACTATAACCCAAGTGTCGAATACGTGTGTATACTGCATCGTTACATGCATTACGTCACATGCCACCTCGTGCATTTTATAATTCGTTCGGACGACCTGCGCTATCCCGAGATTGGCTGATTCGCTATTGGCGCGGAGAGGCTCTTTATATTGGGGAGTTTATCTGCTCATCAACACGACTGAAGTAACGCTTACCGATTGCTCCCCCCTCGTCCCTCACATTTATATACTGTTCGTGGACTCCCCAGACGCTGTTGAAGGTCCTCTGGGTACGGCCTTCGTCATGGACGGCCACAGTCACTAAGGACAGAACGAGTAGCACTTCTGCTGGAAGTGGTGGTGCAACGGTAGGCGTCGAACATATTATACCTTACACCCAGCGACCCAGACCTGTTCTAAAGGGGTACGACCTACCAGGCTATCTGGCTTATAACCGTGTCGCTGCACGACGGGTCAGCGATATTGCCCTAATTATCGCCGGAAGTCGACTGTTTTGTGTCGCTGCCTGCATCTATCATGCATCTAGCAACCATTCCTTCCCTAACCCTATTATATGTTCTTAGACTCACAGCCTGCAGACGTATATAATCAACCAAAGCAAGCTAGCTAGGGGGTCTAGACTACAAGCTGCTTACGACAGATACGGTCATCGGAAATGCCCACACCCTTGTATTGGACGCTGAGGGTTAGGGTTAGGTTGGGGTTAGGCTGTGGTTGGACATGCTGATATGACGCGCTGATGGATAGTTGAGAACCGGGCGTGGAATGCAGAGGATGCCCTCTGTCTCGGGTCCGCTTTGTTTTGGTCGTTGGCAAGGCTACCTCAAAGGTCTACCTTTGATGTGTCTGTAGAACGGTGTGGGTTCAGCTGGAGGTCCACACGCTTGATCTATTTGTAAGGGCGGGTAATGGGGATGACATGCGATCGTTCCGTAGCACCTGTCGTAGGCGACAATCAAAGTGTCAACTTCGCCGCGGATGTGGTGCAGACGTCCAGCCGTTTGGTGATCTCCCTTCAACATCACGCCAAACAGTTGCGTGTGGTACTCTTTGTGATGTTTCAGAACGCAATATTTGTGTCGAAGTAAAATAACGTCTCCATATTTATCAATCACACGCTGCATTATAGAGGAGGACGGGGATGGGAAGGGCTAACACGGAGGAGGAGAGGCAAGAGGAGAGATACGAGAGGGAGGGGGAGGAGGAGGGGGAGGGGGCCATTGTCGTCGCCCAGCCATAGTGGCGAGCGGCCACGTACGCGTCGCCGTGGGCAAAACGAAACGGAGAACGAAGAATAACGGTAAAGGCTGGGAAGAGAAAGCTCCCGCCCGTACGTAGAACATACAAAACATCCATTTGGATGCAGCCTCTGGGCTGGACGCGGCGCTGACCATGACGTAACTGTCTGTTCGTCTATAGACTTGCACTCGGGTTGGAAGGTTAAGGCGGGGGCGGCTAGGAAAATGCTGGATAAGGGCTGAGTAGTTTGGTTCAATTGGCGTTGTTGCGTTTGCATGTCGTGGGCAAACCCTAACAATGCTTGTCACTGCCGTGTCTCAATAATCTGCCTACTATGGACGTTGTCACCCTTGGATGTCGCGTGCAGGCTTCTACAACGGTTGTTGCCGCATAATGTCGGTAGGTGAGGTACTACCTATGTTGTCGCCCTTACGTGCCAAGTGAAAACTTCCACGACGGTTCTCACCGTTGCATTTAAGGCTACCTTCATTACGTGGCATCCTCTGGGTATGGTATGGTTGATTTTGTTACAGGTGACTTTGTAGCATTGTTACGTCGCGGGCTAAGCCCTACAACGGTTGTGACCACAGCATGTCGGTAGGCAAAAAAAGGTACTACAGGCGGTTTCGCCCTTGCATGCCAAGTGCAGGGTCCTACGACAATTCTCACCGTTGCATGTCGCGCCGTAATCATTTCATGAGGGTTTCCATCGTTGCATGTCGGGCGGCTGTTTGCGTGGGAATTTCCTCTGGGGGCCCCTGAGTGGTTCGGAGAATCAACCTATAGCTTGACCCTAACCTCCACGGACCACCTGGGTAGGTGAATTCTATATTGGTGGATAGAAGCTTCCAACATTTGACACAACTCCGTGTCCCATGTAACGACCAAACCTGTAGGACATTATTACGTTAGTAGTCTTCTGCGGCTTCATCGATCCTTTTTGGTAAGTCTTTAATCCGATGAGGCCCGCTGCCACAAAACAGCATACTCTCACCCGGGAAATACGTCCGCTCTGATCGCTCAGCGCGGCAGAAACCCTCGAAGTTTAATCACGGCACATTCACTATTAAATAGCCAGCATATAGGGCGGGTTGGGTAGTCTAAATTGGTTTTGGCCTCCTCTTGTTCTCGGCCGTTGGGCAGAGAGAGCTTCCAGGCCATGCTTGTGGCTCTGGTACGCTATCTCAGACAAGCTAAATTATGTCGGAACGAGAAAAATGTTCCTATTTTGGACGCATCTGAACGCATCACTGCGTTTCTTCCGCACTACTGTGCGAGGTCTAAGTGTGGTCTCACAAGTGGCTCGAAGCATTGTCGTCCCCGCAAACGCTGTAAACCCAGAAACTACTGCATGCGTATAAGCTGCGTGGGTGGGATGGTCAGTATTTCTCCCACAACGTCTGTTATCTGGCTTTGACTTGGTAGGGAAAATGCACAATGGTCGGAGGGCCACTGAACACATTCGGTTTTTAAGGGTTCAAGTCATGGAGCCACCTCCTCGCATTCGATCTCTCCTTTCCCGTCGATCCTGATTCTACTGTAGTTTTCTTTTGCTGCTTCACCGATCATTTATAGTAGGCATCGGGTTAGATTATGCCTCCTCCCTCAACCGGTTGGCCTTATTAGCTTATTAGCTTATTAGCTTATTAGCTTATTAGCTAGTATTCGTTCATGGCCTAACAGGCAGGGGTCGGTTGTCTCACCCAAACGCTCGTCTAATCAAGTGTACTTGTGGCGTGCACGAGACGAAATACCTGAAGTCCGTGGCAAATCGATTTGGCTGTCGCATGTTCACCTGTTTTGACGTCCGGTTCGAGGAGCGGTCGCTCGTTGAATCAGGGCCCCGTGCAAGGGCCCCAGCGGTCGCCGTAAACTCTTAATACGGTGCTGCCTGTTCCACGAACCAGTCACCGACCTTCATATTATCACTGTCCACCGCAATCTTCCGCGATTGCTACCCGAAACCCCTACTCGAACATAGTATTTCTCGTGTAGGCACCTTAAAATAGTGACTTTACGTTGGTCATCATCGAAACTGTAGTAATTATGCGTTGTAGCCACCGCTGTGTGATACCGACTAGTCAGCAAATCACGATATAGGCAGCTGCCTAACCCCACACAGCAGCTTCAGACCAGCACACACAGTGGTATAGCTACCGCAGTTACGATGCACGGCTGTCGACGCGATCAGTGTGACAACTGTTGGTATGATACAACCGCGACAACCGCACAAGCGAAGCTATATGCGCCACTGCGTTTCAGGCTGACCCAACCTAACAGGCATATCAAAACGGCGCAGCCATGTATTCGTTGTAGCCACGACGGCGAGGTTCACGTGATTTATAGTGGGCACAGTATCGTGATATCAGAGAGTAGGTCTAATAGGCCATGACACAGCTGCATATTTGATTAGTATAGGTGACAGCACCGGTATTCCCGGTCAAAAATAAAACCAAAATAAAGATACAAATTTAAATCAGTAATGTGCACAGCCGGATAACATGCAGAACATTTGCAAATCTCACTTTTCCGACGATGGCTATCTGCGGGAGGGCAACCCCATTTTGAGGCCACCACGCTGGCAGTATATTAACCACATGTTCCACACGACTGGGCCATCAGTATCTTTTGTATACAGTGCTGCGAGAGGGCAGCCGTAGCCAGCCCGTCTCTGCATTAAGTGTATATCCACAGCGCCCATATCAATCATCACTCGGACGAAACTGTGTCCGAACCCGATGTGCATCAACGGCGGGCCTCGTGGGCCTTGACCAGCGATATACTAACCGCAACCCCGACGCAGCTGTGTGCATCAAAGCTGTGTACCTAGGGTCCTGACAGGAGTGGCGCTGGCAGATTGGACGCACGCGTTCTGGGCGAACCTACGATACCGATATGTGCGGCACGGATTAGCGAATGTGCAAAATGATGAGCTTGGATCAGATGTTCGACATCTCTCACGCCTTTCTCAGCCACATCCGGTTTGACATGGTGTGTGTGCCTTTCGATGCACCTGCTGCGGTACCTTCCGCCCCGGTTTCCTTACTGGAATGCGACGTAGGAAGGTTAGGGTTAGACGAACGACAGCATGGAGGGTGCTCTCGCGATGGGCATGATACTGCCAGCGCCATGCTCTCCAGACCGTGACTAGAGAACCCGACGCACGAGACATCATGTACTGGGACTGACGCTTTAGGCGTACTCGGGGCGTTGCCGGTGAGCTGTGCGGACACGATGGCGAGAGCATAGGAGGTAGAACCCTGCAAACCACGAGTTGCATGCACTATTTGCGAAGGCGGTACCACTACAGTTCTATGCCGTATCCCGTGATGATATTTCAGTGCCTGCAAAAAAAGGAATATCTACATACCAGTGAATATTATGTTGTGGTGGCGCCCTACAGTAGGTGGACCCGGAACCGATAGTCAAAGCTGTTCCAACCAAATACCCAGAATCCCAACAGATAGAGGCCTAGGTGGTGGTGATATGCAGGAAGCAGCATGATCTGTCGACCACTCCCGAGTTGAGGAAAACAGGTACCAGGTATGAGATACGCAGTTCGAAATGCTGTTCGACTCGTGAGTCACAAGCTCCCGACACATGTCGAGGACAAGTTGCTTGGAACCGGTGATACGGTACTCATGTTCTTTAGATTCGCCCAGCCGAGTTAAGGCATGTCGCGTTTCACCATGTGAAAATACATAATATTCTATTGAATCGCAGGCTTGCCGTGTTTAGGTACTGACGCTGATATTCGTGTGGGCCAAACTCCATATCATAAACATATTATAGGATACATCGGTGGGAGACCTGTAGATGGTCGATCCTGGACAACTCACCTAACAACGGCGTTGCCTTTGTCCAACATCACCCCGAGTTCGGCACTGATGCCGTGGTGAAGTACGGTTATGGTGGTTGTGAGGCAGATTCCCACGAGGTGTTGGCACAGCGAAGCTATTACAGCTTGAAGTGATGATCGCGTGCGAACGATGGCGAGGTGCACGTACACACACTCTTACGTACAACGTGACAGACTGAGGGTAGATACCAACAATGCCCATGATCAACATTGCCCACAATACGAGATCCGCCAGGGCACTATTCCGTACGTCGATATTCTTGAAAGGTCGACCTGATCACTCGATTATGCGCCACGTTCGTTGCCTCCTAATGGCCCTAGACCCAAGACGATATTAGTCCGCACGTACAAGCATACGAATCGCGTCCTTGATGATGTTTACACAGGGAGAAGCATCGACCTTCGCACGGTTGCGTCCTAAAATAATAGCATACGCAAGAGCACTCACGCAACAAACATCTCCGCTTCAAACGTTCTTACTGTTGGTGGCTTCGATGTTCATGTTGTCTGCTTTTGTGAACGCTACCAACTCGATTCCTCTCCGTTCACAAACCAAATACCGAAATTGCTCGAAGATAGCACATAAGTAATCAAATCGGTGTCGAGTGGTTCTGCGTGCCTGTGTAAGTCTTCGTACCAAACTTCTGCTGTCGCCGCGTTCGCAAACTCCACTAATGTTTGGTTTAGAAGCCACATCGAACACTTCACGAGCTCACGGCAACATAAGTTTCTCTCCGGCTCGATCACCCTTAGACCAGTCCGACGCGAGGTGCCTCCGCAAACACAAATGTATCACTTCGCTTGTGTGCGTTGAGCAAAACCCATAGCACAATCATCAAAGAAGTTGCATCATGTTCCATCGATTGACGGAAACCATCGTACCCTCGTAATTCGCATGCAGTTGTTATCTGGATCGGTACAGAACTGAGCTCAAATGTTCCTTTTCACACTTCCTACAAGATCATTCACGAGAGCTACTGTCAGCTTGGAGACAGGCAAGACTGTATCAAATACACATGCTAAGTATCGCCAATGCACTGTTCAAAGCCCGAACACTTCACATGCGTTAGCAGGTGGTTCTGACAAGATGTCGACGCTTGCTTCAAGCCGTAGAAACTGCGATCCAAATTTGAATCGTTCCTAGATGTGACCATCTGGGCTAGACAGGACGAACGTCTTTTCGACGTCAACCCTCCAAATATCGAGATCCAACTGGCGAGCTATAGCACCCGACAAACACAGAAAATACGCCGGTATCGTCATTGAATTTGTTCAACGAACCAGCACCTCATAACTACAGTTGTTCGGTTTCCACCCTGACAATGCCAATATCGTGCTTGAAGGTCTTCCATGTGTACTCCCATTTTGCCGATATGTGCATTTAGGGCCAAACGCGACTACTTCCGCGGGCCTATGGAGTCCCTTCCCCTTCGCTTATAATTTAAACTAAAAATACCCGTCGTCACAAGCTTAGGCACATGGAAGTGACGTCGACTGCTCGCTTATCAGGCGTGTGGACAAGGCGGGGCTCGTGGTTGGTGTTGCTTGGTGAAAACATGTATAACACGGACGAATAATGCTCTCGCGCGGTGCCATCAGCGATATAAGGGGTTAGGGTTAATAATGCTCTCGCGCGGTGCCATCAGCGATATAAGGGGTTAGGGTTAATAATGCTCTCGCGCGGTGCCATCAGCGATATAAGGGCTTAGCTCTCAGACCCCTCGTGAATGTACGTATCCAGTATACGCTCGTCACGATGTGCGACGTGTTCCTCCTTTGCAACGACGAGTGAGGCTATGGTACTAGCGGTAGTGACAAAGTGACCAGAAGCGGCGGCGGTTGCAGACGGGGTAATGGCGCCGAGGATGCGGTGGTGGTGGCTGGAGATATAGAGACGCCCGATGATGCGGTGATGGTGGCTGCATATATGGAGACGCGGGCAGCGGCGGTGGTGGCGGTAGAGGTGGTAGAGGCGATGGCGGTGGAAGCACTACCTGCTATGCCTCCTAGTGTCCCGGTGGCTCCAGCATCCTCGCAACGCTGGAGGTAACAGGGAGAACCTACTCAAGGCGCCGCCCCATAGCCCAATGCACAAGTATTACCTGTAGTCGATTATTGGACGTGATGTCGCGGATGTATTACCTGTAGTCGACGCCAAAGCTGATCATATCGGCAGCCTCAAGAGTGCAAGCATTAAACAGGCGTCTGTCTTCACCCCTGACGTGAGCGGCGGCTTCGTGCGCCGAAATCCCGGCTTCAGATGGAGGGAAGGGCACTAAAACGACCGTCTACATATATAATGTTCGGAAGAGGGTTGGGAGGAATATCCGTCGTCTCCTTCGCTTTCTTCGACATTTGTATGGCGCGGCTTGCGTTGTTTCATGTCGCCAAACCGAGGAATACTATCGTTGTCGCCGAACGTCGGGGCCATAGACCCAAAGCGTTAGGACCTTCTGAGTTACCGATGGTGACACAACGCCACGAATGTTTGATCGGCTAATAAGTTTCGCATGCTTCTATTAGGTAGATAACGCCGGCGGATATCAAACGGTGTTTACCAGTAAAGAAGACGATGGGTGCCACTGTCTAGAGATGGACGTTTTTGTTCTAGATGACGTCACGTTTTAGCAGTGCAGAAATACGAAATGATAGTGCGACGTACCGACGCTTCCGTCAATGCGACGTACTGACAGCTTCCGTCAATGCAACGTACTTTCTTCTCTCGGTGACACACCGCTCTCCCCCCCCGCGATACAGATTGTGACATTCAGCTGTATGCTGTGGCGTGCTTCTTGGATGGACGTACCGGGGTATTCGTTCTAGAATTTCATGTTTGTTCGGGATCTGCCACATGTTGTATTGGAAGGACCAATACAACAAATGTCACCGCAGTTATTTTCCAACGACCCCTGGGGTCAAAAATACAATCATCGTTCGAGTTCTCGTTTGTCGTTCTGTTGTTTATCCCGTAGCGGTATGCTTTAAATTTTAGTTTGGGTAAGGACTCCAAGTAGCCATTTGCAAAAAGCCAAAGTACTACACCCTCAGAGTACTACAAATGTTTCGAAGTGTACTCCCGGCCAAGGGCTGTGATGGGGTGATACTACCATCATGCAACTGCTGTTTAGGGTGAAATATGTTTTTATTGACGGTGGCGCTATTTATTAAGTTTCAGCTTTCGAGGTGTGCCGTTACTACTCACTGCCTTGGGCAGATATCTTATGGTGGTACCTGACTCCAACGCAATCCATTGCATGGAGGCAAGGTACGGGAAGAAGGTGCAGCCAAATTTATGAACAACCAAGCAACTCGCGGTTCTGATGGTTCTTGTTGCCGCGCGCGTTGCGCTGGTCATTTATAGTTTCGACTTGATATACAGTATAGTGTAACGCTCAGCCGTTTGGTTCCCCAATTTAACCCGTAAACCTCTGCTCCTCCATGCGGGGTATTTATCGAGCCCGCCAGTGCGTTCAAGAAGCCCTGCCGGTACTTGCGGTCAAAACACGTATGATAAGATTGACGTCTAACTCACTATGTATGTTGATATACACGTAATAAGAACAGGCTACGAGTACACGAGTAGCTTAGTGTTGATATTCGGGTGGATGCAACATGCGGATAGAATGCAAGTTTTCCTTACTCGTAGAAATAGACATACATAGCTTTATCTTCTTTGGTTCGGAAGCTTTCCTCGGCATATCTTGGCACCTCACAGCCACTCTCAGCCTCTAATTGCCGAAGCAGAAGTTACTTGCCTTCCGGAGGTTCTTGGCTTTCTTTGTTTTCTCCTATTTTCGTTACTTGCTGCTTCCTGTTTCCTATGGTACCAGTTTTTACTTTGTCGGCGAGATCATGTTTCCCTTTTCTTCCGGTTTCGGGTTCCTGCGTGTACCCAGTGAGCACGACAGCGCGTGCGAGCCAGGCACTATCGCGGGTATGGGAGGGCGCTGGCCAGTAGAGGTGGGGTCAGAAGGAGCGCGGTCGCTTTTTCGTGGCTAGGCGTGGCGTCTCCATCGAGACACGAGGGGAGCATGAAGGTCCTTGCTGTTGCTGCTGCTGCAATGAATCCAGTATGTCCGACATTATAATGATCGTTTTGTCTGTAATAAAAGAACATTTAAGCCAAGTTCAAGCGGTGCTTTATTTATCGAACAAACATTATTTTTACAGAGGCATCAGCAACCTCGAGCGGGCGAACGAGAACCACTGTGAGTACCGGGCTTCACGCGAGGTGGGCCACGGGGCTCACTGGGGCAGAGAGGCAGTAGAGCTCGACCCGGACCGAATCGATGGCGAGGTGATCGCGGGTGGGCGGGGAGCGTTTTGTTCGAGTACGAGTACGTAATGTACGTCTTTCTCAGTTTTGTGGATTTTTGTACAACTTGATTGACGCTCGTGCTATGCTGTGCTTTCTCTTTCATACTATATCTATATATATAAAGATCGAAGGTACTACTACTACTGCTGTTGTTGTACTACCACACATAGCAGCCACGAAAAAGGCACAATTCACACCCCTAGCAGCCAGCGCAGCGCCGTCCTGCGAGCCATGTTGCTGTGCTTTCTCTTCCTTTCGAACATACAGCTTTGTTGTCCTGGAGTATGGAGATCTACTGTCGTATACTTTTGCAAGTCGCCTGTACGTTCGTTTGTTCTTTGTGTTTTTTGCTTTGTTTGTGGTGTACAACTGCTGTCGCCGTACAGGTATGATAGTTGCTTTGCCACATACATGCCGCATACCAGTACTCATGCATCACAATACAGCAGTAGTAGACGGGCACTGTACGTTCAGTTGCGTACAGCAATAAGTATTTCGTTGCATTGCACCATGAATCTCTTTGGCCTTTTCAAGTCGGTCTTTACACATAGTGGACTTCTTCTGCCCCTTTCCTTGCGCGAGCGTAGCGGGCGGCGTCAACCGCCCTCGGAGCGAAGCTTTGCTTTCTTTTAGCGATATTTTTTCGTGTTGTTCACCACTATCGTTTTTGTCCTGTATTTGCCGTCATACATATGGAGCTCTTGGCATTATCAAGTCGCCAGTTGCAGCTACAATAATATATGCTCCTCTTTTACCCTTTTCACATTTGGTTCTATTATTCCTTCCGCGAGCGTAGCGGGCGGCGTTAGCCGCCCGCGCAGCGGAGCCCTTGTATCTATTAATTATCCAGTGCGCCACCATCCATTATGATGCTGAGAACGTTGCTGTTAATGAAACGATGCTAGAAATTCGCCGAGAAACTTAGAGGGAGCAGCACGGGTTAGCGTGGACTACACCTTGGCGTAGTACATATCAGCATTGTGCCGATATTATCAAGTGACTGCCTCGGCCACTTCTTCACTTCTCACCAACCTCTTCGCGTCATATTTTCGTTCTCTTGCTCACACCAATCGTTTTTCCACAACGGCCACATAAGTGCCTAATTAAACTTCGGTTTCATTTTTTCTTCATTGCAAGTGATCTTCACAGACATCTCGCTGCCACCTCTGCCACCTCTGCCACCTCTCTTCCCAGAGACAGAGCTTCGGCACGCATCATTCGTTCGAAATGGGTATATGGGCCCTTGTATGTTATCCAAGCAACCATATGTTTGGGGGCTACTATTAGTAGTGGTGCCACAGATATGTTAAAAGGGTCTGACCCGATAAACATCCCATTCCAATTCCTCGGGAACTTACCTTGGACAGCTTTGTTTTCGCTTCGGCTGCACAAACAATGCCGGCCTTACACAACTTCGTCGCCCATATTTGGACACGGTTACTTCTCAGGGGCATTGATACAACCCGTGACCTGTTAGTGGCCGAACCGGCACGTGAGCAGTGTTTCTCCAGGCCGGTTTATGCTGTGGTTATGCAGTGCGTCTGCTCGTTTGGCGAAAGGGCCATCGAGACACGCCACGGCGCCAGTAGTCCATTGCTCAGTATGTGCCCATCTACGATATGCCAAGCAAAATGCATGGAAGCGATATGCTCTTGTTCTTTGCTGTACCCCATCATCCTGAAGGTTTTTGCAATGTAGGTATTTCGGCGAAACATTCCTGCGTTGGGAGCATCACTGCAAGTCACGAATGAGATCCATCCGGCCGGCGTCCCAAAGAAAACCTAGCGTCAACCCAGGGTTATTTAGGTTTGAGAACTTTCGCCGCCGAAGGTTGCTAACCGATAACATAGGTTCCCAACGGCTCCACCACAACATAACCGCCTTAAGACCTTGCTGTGGAAACGTAGAGAGGTCGTCGATAAATATTACGGTGCCGATAATTGTTTCACATCTCCGCACTATCCCAAGGTGTTTTATTTTTGTTTTGCGAAGGCACGTATGGCTTTTGTAAAACAAACTCCTCCATAAGTGGCATTGCTCATATATTGCGTAGAGTGACAAAAGGGTTTGGGGCTTGCTCGAGTGAAAATGTTTCTGTTGGGTGACATAGCTCGTATCAAGCGATACTCGCGCTTTGATATGGGAAATACACGTTGATGCTCTGTCGTCGTGTGGTTCTGTGTGTCTTGCGCTCTCCTATCCCAACGACAGGCATAACGTTCGAGGCAAGGCATGCCGTACACGTGCGTCGGTACGAGGTTTAGGAAACTGGGAGGCACATTAGCGCTGTACGCAAAGAGCGCATTTCTACTTCAGCATGGAGCAGGGGCTTCACAAGATCGGGGGATCGCTACTGGGAATACAATGCGAGAGATTCGGAACCTTTCAATCCCATGCCGGTTAACGATAATATGGCCCTGTATCCCGCATCAGGCCACGGACGCAACTCTTTCCAATTTCCCATTTCCCTGTCACAGAGTACTGTCACCTTCTTAGCTGCTTGTCCTTATCGCGATCAGATATGTTCTACCAGGTAAATAATTTGGTAGGCTATTTCCCCCCTCCAGTCAATTTGGCGCCCTCTGTTGCCTCTGCTGCCTCTCGCCTACCAAATGAACCGCCTACTAAAGTAACTTAATCAAAGAATGATGAACACTGTCGCATCGGCAGAAAACGTATCGTATGCATCGGCAGCAAACATCAGTTAGACGCGGAGGGGAATGGGAGGCACACTACTGTACTAGCGCAGGCCTCACAGGTGATTTAAGAAATAAGGAACTTGCCCAGTGAGGCAGCCTAGCCACCGTAGGAGTGGAAGGGATTTGCTTTGTACCTGAATCAACCGACACGACTAGTCCTCTGTAATGCACCACCCTATATCAGGAAGCCACCACCGGTGGAATAACCAAAAAACCGAATCCAACAATCGGTTTTATCCCCGGACTCGCCGGGATAGGTTAGGTGCCTAGGTGCCGCTCCCTTTAACGGTGAATGAAATCCAAACAATAGGCTGCCGACATTATGAGGTGTAAACAAACTAACGCCAACGTGCCCGACGGCACCATACATTATGAAGGGAACTACATTGAATAGCGGCAGAGCCCTTCGAGACGGGCAATGATGGGCAGAACGCGTGTGTGGCACCGATATCTCATGATCCCTAGCACTGTATGCAGACGCGCTTCAACCTGTTAGTCGAGCCCCGGTGGCACAAAGATTCGCGCCGTCATCAAAATAGTACGTACGGTGTATCCTCGAGTTGTCAACCGGAGGCCTTTTCATCACCGCCCATATACGGTACTATGGGTATGGTGTATACCCGACTTTGTGTGAACACACTAGAATACAAGCCCTTCAACATCGTGTGCATGTACGCATGGCATGTCTACATGTCTTCTGTGTTTTAGTGGTACGCGTTCAATATAGGTATTTGTACCTGCAGATACATTGCGGTCACGACTTTTGTATCCCCAGCCCTGGTACCTTAACGGCCTAGAAATGTATAAACGTTTGTAGTGTCCTAGCTTGCTGCATCGCGCACCCTCTGGTTTCTAGTTGAGTACGCTGAAGGTACCACACGCACTCCATTGGACTGTTATCCACATCTACGACGACAAACAATCCCCGGTGATATATAAAGTAAACCGAATCAAGCGCATGCCCCTTATTACCTGGACTCGATAGATATCACCCCCCCGCCGGGTATGGTGAAAACAGCTCAACCTGAACAGTTTGTCACCCGGGGCGGCTTGTTAGACCGAATACAGTACCCACGCACATACTTAGCGTGTTTTCGTTTCTTAACGGGAACGGGCCACCACGGGAAAATTGTCCGGGGGGGTTGTCCACCACGGCATTGACGGGATTTATAATTTCCCACCGCGGGATTTGACGGGGTGTTAGTCAGCGCAAGCGATATGTAATGGTTGGTGTTATCTGTGTGTCAGTTATCATTAGCATAATTGTTGCACCTTTCCATGCATGTGCATGATATGTTTATTGTGTCCATATTTTACTTTGTTTTCCATCGTACAATATGCAGCATGACCTCCGACGTCCATCGCTCATGAACATCATACCAATATCAATATCCCCAGAATGAAAAATACCAAAGACAGCCCAAACAATGACACCTACGCCTGTAGCTTAGAACCATTACGTGTCTACGTTTCGACCTCTACCGTTCATCGATCATACACATCGTACAGATATCAATATCCCCAGCATGAAAAATAACAAAGGCAGCCCAAACAACGTCACCTATGTCTGTCGCTCAGCACCATTACGTGTCTACGTTTCCACCTCGAACGTCCATCGCCCATAAACATCATACACATATCAATATACCCAGAATGAAGAATATCAAAGGCAGCGCAAACCATGTCACCTATGCCTGTCGCTTAGCACCATCACGTGCCTGCGTTTGGACCTCCGACGTCCATCGCTCATAAATAGCATAACCATATCTATATCCCCAGAATAAAAAATATCAAAGGCAGCCCAAACAACGCCACCTATGTCTGTCACTTAGCACTATTACGTGTCTACGTTTCGATCTCCAACGTCCATCGCTCATAAACATCATACACATATCAATATACCCAGAAGGAAGAATATCAAAGGTATTCCAAACCTGCCTGTAGCTTAGCACAATTACGTGCCTACGTTTGGACCTCCAACGCCTATCGTTCATAAATATCATAAAACACATCAGGTATCAATATCCCCACAATGAAGAAGATCTAAGGCAGCCCAAACAACGTCACATATACCTGTCGCTTAGCACCATTCCGTGTCTACATTTCGACCTCCAACGTCCATCGCTGATAAACATCATACACATATCAATATACCCAGAATGAAGAATATCAAAGACAGCCCAAACCATGCCTGTAGCTTAGCACAATTACGTGCCTACGTTTGGACCTCCAACGCCCATCGCTCATAAATATCATAAAAATATATCAATATCCCCACAATGAAGAAGATCAAAGGCAGCCCAAACAACGTCCCATATGCCTGTCGCTTAGCACCATTACGTTTTTACGTTTCGACCTCCAACGTCCATCGTTCATAAACATCATAAAAATACTCCGAATGCAGAATATCAAAGGCAGCCCAAACACCGTCACCTACGCTTGTCGCTTATCACCATTGTGTGCCTACGTTTTGATCTCCACGTCCATCGCTCATACACATCATAACCATATCAATATCCCCAGAATGAAAAATATCAAAGGCAGCCCAAACACCGTCGCCTATGCCTGTCGCTTAGCACCATTGTGTGCCTACGTTTTATTCACGTCAAGTTGCAGCCAAACTTGAGGCCTTTTTGACGCCTTTGTATGCACTTCATTGCACGCCTTTTAACGGAACAAACACAAGCACTTTTTGTGTTTTTTTATTATTTTCCATCCCATTTATTTTCTTCGCACTGCCGTCTTTCTCCCTCCCTAGTCGTGAATCAAATCCGGGGTCACAAAGTAGGCTTCTTTCCCTCCTCCTCCACCACGGTTCTTCTTTTGATTTGTATCGCGCAGAGGGTTCAGCCTTCCCAACGCTCGTTGATCTTCATCGAATTTTGCTAACTCACGCTCTCGCGCTTTCCGCTAGCCAATAAATATTTTTGCAAGAAATATCCTTACGAACATGCATTCGGAGCGGCTGGAGCTCACGATCTTGACTCTAACAGGCTTCGTGGTTACCTGCTACCCCACCGGGGGGGCCGACTCTTGAGCAAAACAAATGAGTTACTTCGGAATGAGGCGTTAGCAAAAACCTAGACTACCTCGAGGGAAAGCCCGGTAATACGCCTGACACCACGGAGCGCCTGTTCTTCTGAAATCCAAGACAACGGGCTACCATCGTAAACGAGGCACCTGTACGCATGCTCAAAATATTCAAAGTCTCGTAAATGTAACCCGAGCAAACAAAAACATCCAGAAATTGAAAACTTATGAACTACAAACGTGTAACCTCCCCCCCCAAATATAGGCCTACATACATCGAAACCTGATAAAACAAAAAGCATACAAACAAAATCAGAAATACAAAACATCCAATATGGCGTTCTGCAGGTGTACACACAGAACCACACACGGGGTGTTTTCCCAGGCAATACCCGTACCAGAACTTCTGTGAGTTATGTACCACATTCATACCCATACCGGGACTTCAGTAAGTTATGTATGCCCCCGTCGCAACACCCGAGGTACGGGCAGGCCCTTTGAAAATTACCCGGGTGTGAATACGGTTACTAGGTGTACAAAATTCCGCATCGGTACCTACCCGGAACTCCTGTGAGCTCTGTAGTACTTGCACAGGACTTCTGTAAGGCAAGCTCGTGTTCTGTAGGGTACACGCCGGGAACGTTCTCCCGGATATTACACACACATACAAACATACAAAATAAAACGTTCACAATACGAAAATGCAATCATATAGCACTACCAAAGTACTAAATACAGAAACACAACCATGCAAACACTCAAAAATACAAGCATACAAACATACAAAAGCCAAAACACAAAAATACGAAAGTACAAAATGCATAATCTAACAACTATAACATACCAAAACATAGAACTCCCAAAAACCCAAATACCAAATACCAATCCACCGAAGAACCGGGGTACGCTCGATCGTTCGACGCCACCCCCCCCCAAGACGAAGAAAGGGAAGCATATTTGTATATACCTCGTACGTACCCGCATCTTGGCTATGACATCTTCATCCTACGATACTTGTTCGAACTCAGCAATGTCTACGTGGTGATCCCGTGCACAAGGGACACGCTGGAGAAACACCGGCGGGTACCTGTGAGCATTATTATTTGCGCGGTATTGGGAGCGGTATTGTATGTGCAACCTACGGGACGGGAATTACAAAAAAAAGTAGAAAACTGAAGATGTCTACGTGCACCGTGTGGATGAGTATACCAAAAAAGGGTTTCCACGGGACGTGTTCGGTTTTGACCCCAGGAAGAAGTTTACACTGGAACCGGGATATTTGCGAAACCTCGTGATATCGTTCCCTACGGCCACCGCGACTTGACTACGAAGCATTGCACTGAAAACCCCAAGCCCTGAACTGAAGTAGCAGTACCACTGCATATTCGAGGCTCGAGGAGGCTCTCAACCCTCACAATAAAAACAGCCCCCCCCCCCCCCTTCCGAGGCAATTGCGCCCTATGTTTGTTCAGTTTGCACCTTTAGGAGTTTGGGGAACATGTATTCTGCAAGGCAGGGGGCGCTCGGGGCTGGCTTCGGTTGATCCATTTTTCGCATTCAGCTTTTCAGATCTCACAGTCTTTATACTCGAGAGCTTCAGCAACATCCCTGCACACTCCACCCTCGGCTACTGGGCGTATGTTTCTCAACGCCGAACGTGTACGGCGGACAGGTGCGTCACTCACGACGACCGCATTCCTCATCGCACGCATCTGTTTGGCCAAGAGCACCGTCTGAATTAGCACCGTGACGACCATGAATATGTTCGCGGCGACGAGAACGCCGGAAAAGGTCAAGAGATATTATGCACTGGCAGTATCTTCGTCGACGTCAATCTTCGTAAGGAATGCCACGTACATACTGGCAATTACAATGCCATTTCCCCAACGGTACAGGCCGATGTCGATACATTTTTGGAAGGGAGACAAGGCCTCCGAAATGAACGCGTACGACACCGAAAACAAAACGGCCATCTATAGCTGTGCCTTGCTGTTGGGAAGAACAAACGCCGCAATGATAGTCAACGCAACCCGACGATCGCACTCGACAACCTAGTAGTATCGAGAAGGCCTATACGCGGCCCAGATACCGTTTGCCGGCTTCAGGTGCAACATAGTTTCCCGGTCAGACTTGACGAGGTCACCCCGGTGCCAAACCAACAACCCCGCGAACGCAGCAGTTATTCCAAAAGGATATACAGCCACCATGATGAACGCGTATACCTTGTACCAGCTGTGACGAGCTGTCAAGCACGAAAGACTGTAGTCCGCCCGAAGGTATGTCTGTCCACCGTCCAGCTCGTCGCAGCCAAAGGTTTAGAATATCCTTCATCCTGTACGATACCGGTGAATATACCAAGAATGCGACGAAACGTATCACAGCCTGATGCTTGCGCTGCACCTCGCGTATGGCAGACTCAGAACAGCTGTTTCGTTTTGTTCCGATGAAGTAACTCGCCGCCAGGACGACGAGCGCGAGAAGCGGCGTGATCGTCGCGAATACCAGATGGTCGTAAAAGTCATTGCTGACTACGCAAGAGTACGAAAATATGAAGTCCAAGTCAACGTTGATCGGGTTTATCTTGGAGACAAATGTCTGGTAAAGCTCCGGGTACACATCACCTGCGATGGCGTCAAACTGGCGGGAGGGGGTAACGGAAGGAACCGGGAAAACGTGTGGATCATGATGCGGGAAGTCAATAACTATGACCAGGTATCTGAATACAAATTGTGTTCAGCCTCCTGAACCGCACCTTATAAGCGTGAGCGAGTGTTCTCAATGGCTTCAAGGACCGGAATCATCAATGTTCGACACATCCTAACAAAATGGCGTGTATTGTGTTGAACGATTCAACTGCGGCCCGTAAAACATTCGTAGTAACACCCTGATCACGACCTGTCTTTCTTGGCACGGCACGTAGCAACTCGTGGACAACTTGCATCTAGATCTTTCGTTGTTGGGTACATGTCGTGCATACAGTTGCGTTGAACTGCGTCGGATGCCCAGTTCAATACAAACCAGTAGAAGATACGAGATCGACGTCGCCACAAGGCTGGAAGCGTGAGTGCCATTCAAAGCGTACGCTGCCCTCTCTGGTCTATATCATATATCATGATGTGATTGACAATACGATGCCCTTCCTACACGTTTTCTCCCAGACATCAGTGAATACATGAAATCATATAGCCTCTTAACTGCAATGCCCACTTGTGACATTTGGACAACCATATTTTGCATTTATATGCTACTCTGGTATAGGACAAGACATAAAAGCACCCCTGAGTTAACGTACTTCATACCACGTAGCTATCTTATTTGGAGGCCAAACGTCGTGTAACTGACAAATGATCTGCCAGACCGTCACGGCGAGTTTGATACCCCTAACTGGACGAATGTTGACCACGCACGCTCGGCAAGACCATAATTTGCTTTGCCACAGGCTTTGATCCATCTCGATTCCCACGTCGGCCCCGTCGTGCACCACCTTTCCCAGATAGTATAGAAGTATACTGGCAAGTACTAACACAGCCAGACCGACGGCCACTGCAAGTGCCACAGCCGATCTGGTGGTATCCCCGGAGCACTCACGACAGCTGTAGGCTATCCCTGGCGCAAAGTATTTGACACAAACGGCACAATCTGAAGCACCGAGTGGGGAGAGGAAGAAGGTAATGAGGGGCCTTGCGATGAAGTTGTGAATCAGAAGGATCAGAGGACGCAACGGTGGTGCATTGCAATCGAACAACGTTCACAATTATTACGTATATATATGTAGTTTAAGCTCCACGCGCAAGGAAGACAAACGGCATAGAGCGTAATACAGAGACATACGAACAACATGCATACTTCGGGTCACAACCGGCTCCGCGACTTGCGCTAGGCAAATCCCAACAAGTTATATTTCTGGAGGGGTTGAAATGCACGTTCTTTCTCTCACATGGCCCAGTGTAGCCGGATGCGCAGTATTTGGCGGTATCGTTGCCGCCTTGGCAAGCCCCCTTTACATAGCACTGCAGAATGCCGTGGCTTTGGTTGGAGGTATGGAAGTAGCCTTTTTGGAGTGTCAGATCGGCGATTGTGGTGTCAGGTAACGGGGCGGTAGCGCCGACGGGTGGCACTGCGCAGACAGGTTTCCCGTCTATTCGGATCTCTTGGCGGGTAGTTACAGCATCGCCCTCGGTTGAACAACGAGAAAAGACTTCTTCGAAGCACGAGCTGCAGAAATAGGCCTGGTTTGGTTAAAACGACAAGCGTATAGAGTATGCAAGAAGGAACGCTAGGTGGATAACACGAGAGCTGAACGCTAAGGCTGTGAGAGAACGAATATATGCACCGTGGAGAGACACATAAACATTGCCAATAGCCGGCCCAAGATTCAAAACAGGATTGTGGTTCATAACGCATTTAATCATGTGCTTAATAAGTGCAACCAACTCCGCGTTGAGATACATTGGGTTCGTCTTGCAGAAACACGTTTATATCCTATATCTGGTATCACCAATTCTGACATCGTTAAGAGCCTGCAGGAACTACGCACAATATACAACATATTGTACCAACACCCAGTAAGGAGAGACGGGGATCGATGTTGTTCCGTAAAAACACCTACTATTCTTGAAGCAGCATACTATACTAGGTATATGTCCCATTTGTCGTGCTTGCCTCAGTTGTTCCGATGTAGCCGTACTCCCCGGCTGGGCAGTAGTACGCGTTTTCCGATAAATTGAAGTTATACATCACGTCCAGGAACCCCACGCTCATGACAGCGGGGCCTTCGATTACGGCCTTGTTCGCCACAAAGCTGGTGTTCTAAACGCGCATAGACCCTGTGTGGAAGATCACTCCTCCTGAGGTCGCTGTGTAATCGTCGGAGGGTGTTAAAACATGAGGTAGAGCTCCCAAACGCTGTTGGTGTAACGCAGTGTTTTTATCGCCACACCTAATGTTGTAACACGTGCAGCGAGAGATTGGCAGCTATGCCCACGTTTACCAAAGGCTCAAAGTACAGTTTGCCTACTGTAGACAATCCGACAGTGGAGTAGGGGTGTCCTTGAATATGGATTGTATCAGGACAAGATGAGGGGAACAGATTGGATGTGATTGGTAGTAGTTATCAAAGTGTGTCAGCGTGTTCACTGTGATGAAGCCCTGCAGATTGTCGGAAGGCAAACTAAACTATACCTGCATCAGGGATCGTGCTGCATGTCGCTAATACGGCGTGTTAGCAAAGGTTGATGGTTTATCTGACAAATCATTCAGGCTGATGCTCGTCCACTTTGGTAAAGTATTTTGTAGACACCATATATGCGTACACAACGATTGAGTCAGGAATGGGCTCGAACAATAGACTATTAATAGATGGTGTAGGTGCTGTGAGGAGTTACAGGGTGGGGGAATATGCCCTTCAGTTTAATCCGCGGGGCTGTGGCTGTGTGTCACAACGTCTTCAGCTAGCGGGCTGTCTTCTGTGGTTCAACGTGTAGAGCTAGGCTCTGATCTCGAACGAGCCGATCTCGCCGCATTGCTCCGGAAGGTTCCCCTGATCGTTTAACTGTCATAACAATGGTTTTAAAGGTCACCTTTCACCCTGGGGGCACTTGTATATGCTATCCAGATACGTAGGGCTTTCACGAAACCGCAGACCGTCTGCATTTATATACTAGCAGCTACAGTAGTAACCGTGCCGAATGTTGAATGCGTTTGAGGTGCCCAGCTGGTGCCTGTACACGGCAGGCTATAGTTGGAACAAACAATAATTACTTGAGCTTCTGAATACCGGTTAATGTTGAACATCATACATGCTTTTTTTTCCCCGATCAAACTGTATGCCGTATATCGAGCCACGCCCTAAACGTTTCACACGTATTTTAGGATCCCATATAAATGCGTGGCCGATCTGATTCCCGTAACCAATGTATAATTCGGAGTCATGGGCGTTTCTGTTGCTGCTTAGGATCCGAAACGTTCGGCGGAGAAATGAGGAACGCTTCCTTAAAGCTCTCACAATATCGGCAAATGTGAGGCACTGGTAAACGAAACAGGCGTGGACATTTGGGCGTTCGTGCTTAAACATATGCATCTCGTGGAACATGTAATGTACTCAAGTGTTGTAATTTCAGGGCTAAATTGACTGACAGCATTATATGTAACTTACTAGTTCAGTTCTGCGAGTACCTACCCAGACACAGTATGTTCTTGGCGTTAAAGGTCTGGAGAGGCCATGCAAAGACCATGCACGGTATTCCGATATTTGGATTTAACCCAATGTCTCATCTTCGCGATCCTTGCTCCTACCCCGTCCTATACGTAATACTATAGAAGACTGCCCCCGCCCCTGCCCACTACGGTACTATATTTGTACTGCTATCGTGAGAAGGTTTGAATAGTTTTTTCTCCAGTCGACGCGCGTCGAACTGTGCATACCCACGATATACTAGGCGCTCTCGACAAGTGGTGGGGTTGGAAAATCATAATACAACATACAGATACGTGAACCCGCGACATCAACTGTACCGGTATTCGAAGTAACCACTAGACCACCGGCACGGTTGGCATCATACGCATGCACACGCACTGCAGTTACTAAACCTATGGTAGACAAACTCGACCGCGCCATATTTCTGCCGTACTATTACTTTGTTCGGACTAAACTGCAACTGACCCTGATACATTTTGGCCTAAAGTTTGGTTCGCTTTCCGTGCGGGTACATTTGCCCTGGTATTCCATACGTGACGTCCTGCCAGGCAGCTGGTGTATTCGGTTATGATGATCGCAGCTGAAACAGTGGCGAGCTGACGTCTACATAGCACGATGTCGTATCGGACCTGGTGACATGTGTCACGCTAAATTGAGATTATGGCGACGGGTAACCATAATAAATTTCATGGGAATTCCGGGTGACTCACAAGCGAAGTTATTCCTGAAGACTGAAACGTTGAAGCTGTCGACCCCGGGGCCTGTGTACGAGTAAAGCGCGCCCCCGTCTCCAGTCGTATTCCCTTCGAGAACACACTCGCTGAACAACGTTTGTTTGTCGTCTACAGTCGAAATGTATACGGCGCCGCCGAGCATGTTTTGTGACACTTGAACCGCGTGTCGCAGACTTGAACTTGGTCACATTGTTCAATGAAATTTACAGCACCTCTGAAACCGCTCGCAGAATTGTTGACGAACGCTACGCCCCAGTCAGAAGTGTAGTCGTCGACTGCATCGGAGTACAAGCCACCTGCAACGTGTCATAGCCCATGATACAAAGTGTTGGTTAGATCCCTATGAGCTAAATGCTAGATAATGCTTACCATATCACTGTGGCTGTGTTTTGTGGAGTGCTGATCCGTTGTTTAGGCCGACACAGGGAGAAATTATTATCGCACCAGTCCGAATTTCTTCCTAAATAGTCGGTACTCTCTACGGCTAAAATGAAGCAGTGATCATGCCAACTGCGGCGGCGCTGGAATGTGTCCATCCCAAACTTGGTCCGAAACCTACCAGCATGTTATGCTGCGAGTGTCCGATGCTATCCGTGCGTGTCTCTCTGCATTTCTCTGGTTCAGGCTGCTTGTTGTGCATGCCCGACCCCGGAAAGGTTGAAGATGTTGCGCTCGAAATGTCCTTAATGACTTAGGTGCAACTGGGGCCAGCACACTTACACGTTCATCTGGAATCCAGCGTAACGTCTCTGTGTAGGTCACCGTATTATACCCGGCCGAGACAAAAATACACTTCCGGTTCATACTGTTACACTTCTTAGACAATCAAACGACGGACACACCAGTAGCAGCCCAGCGCATTTAAGAGGGCATTTTGACACAGTTATCATAATTTAATGCGTGTCTCGTTCGCTTTTTGTAGCGCGAAAAGGGGTGAAAGTGCGACGGGGGCTAGGTTCCGCTCCTCCACTTAATATGCGCGAAACTGATGAATCCGGCCCGGAAACGAAACCCCAGTCCTACCACTATCACCCTAACTAAGTGCATCGTGCATCGTTTTTTGTTGCAAATGAGGAACTACCCTAACGTGCAAAGCACCTGTTCTTGGAGTTACCTTTCTTGGTGATATAACCGTTGTATAGTAGGAATAATACGCCGACTGTCAAATCTCCCTTTTTAGGTAGCAGTTTTATGCACGTCGTTTCGGTTCAGGTTGAACTCCCGCGCTTCACGTAACGACTATAATAGGCATCGTGGAAGCACAATACCAAAGTAAAAAAATTACACCGACAGTTTGGGCGACGCTATAGGTTTCAGGACGCCCTTGTAATATACAGCAGCAAGCACTGGTTTCGTCGTTGTTTGCCAGGGCAGTCAAGCGTATGTTATACACCCAGACAGTATCTAACTATAACCGATATGATACAATGCGGCCCGAGAGAACCGCCAACAATCACCGCCGTCTCACTTCCTCACTTTTATCGCCTGCGAGGCCGCCACGATGTATCTTGCTGCTGCTGCCAATAGTGAAGTTGCTCAGCACAATATGAATAGCACCTGCAAGTATCGGCACAACGCAAGGGTGTGGTTTCTGCAGGGTTAGTTGCTTTCCTCGAAAGTATTACAGGAAAATGCAACAAGTAGCTCATCATGTTGACAACTTGCTATATACCTAACGTCAAGATTACGCCCCATCCGTTACTAGAGAGGGACTGGTCGCGACAATCTTGTAGGCGCTCGGGATGATATTCGATATGGCGAACTTGACACGTTAAACAGCGTGCACTGAAGCGACGAGACGAGCGAAAATATTGAGATATATATAGCTATTTGGCGGATCACGGCGGCCTATTATTCAGACATATGAACACAATACGGTCTGCACCGCACATGTCATTCATTGAGCGTGATATATCTGGGATCAGTATCTGCCCAAGCCTTCCTTCATAAGACATTCATCAACATTGACTCACACAATCATCCTCGACACATAGCACAATGTTTCAGGCGATGGATCCTGGCCGTTCCGACAGCAGGCGGGAGATCCGTGTTGCGGGATGACACTTTTAAATGCACAGATGTTCGTACCAATCGCACCGCACGTTAGCATAAATCGAAAATCAACTTTACATGGGAGGTTCGCAAAGTAACCAACCGATAACTCGAGTAATAGCAACCCACCAAAGTGGATACATAGGTGCATATGTCTTAGCCATAGGAGAGCCCGGATTAGCGAACTATTTGCAACGAAAACGTACCGAGGGTTAAGAAACTAGAGGCAGCGAGACGTGCTGATCATCGCGAATAAATCACAGCTACAGTAGATTTAGAACATGGTCGCAACCTTTATACAAAATGTTTCGTGTTTTACTTCATTAATACATTCCTTTTTCGTCCTGGTGCCAAGGTATACCTAGGAAACGATTGCATACTTCTAGTTCCCCACGTATCGTGTTTGCCGCGAGATGCGAGTTTGAGATCTACTCCTATCACCTACACACAATACACATTCAGGCAGGCATGATGCCCCCCCCTGTACACTCGCACAGCATGCATGCCTTGAGCCCTGGGTGGCCAAACCGCGTTTGCCGAACGTACTGCCGAGTGTACGCACAATGCAAATATGAAAAACTCAGTACAACAGACACTCAGACGTCTCGTATGCGTATGGCAAGGGCTAACAGCACGCGACGAAGAGAGGCAGCGGTAGGCGAGACCGATTCCTGGAACTACAGTATATAGGGCACTCGGAGAGTAAATATAGAGGACAACAAAGCGCAGAACATCCCGTGCAAGATTGGTTGGACAAGAGTGTCTTTTCTGGTAAAAGCAACGGAAAGCATTGACAACTGAATAGGACGGGTGCGAGTAGAAACATATTGGCTGTATAAGCGACAGTTGGAAAAAAGGGTGGCTTTAGACAGCCTCCACAATAAATCCCATCGCGCATTTCAAGCGAACAGAAGCCGGCCGCGTTGGGTGATGTGTAACCAAAGGCAACACGAATATGTTTTCCGGGAATAACACCCAGATGTTTAAATCACCAGATTGAACACCAAAGGCAGGGATTTCAGTATGTGTTTGAACAAAATGGCAAACACGTGGTTTAGCGAAGGTAGGGCATTGTACGAAATGTTCTTCATGTTGCTGTCCATCTCCATAGCACTGGGCCATAGTTGCCGAGCGTCTTGCATGCCTGGCACGAGTCATGCACCAAACTCCCGCCGCAAAGTAGCCGTCCGGCTCGACAACCGCTGCGAGCATAAAGGTTCGATATTGGTAGCTTAAGTTTGACGAGGGCAAGCGGTGTTGAATATTTGAAGTGGACCGTCGGCAGGCTAAACGTTCGATCCCATCGGCGCCCATTTGGTGTCGTGGATGATAAGATACAAATGTTTCCGAACCCTCCCGCTCCCCTGTCTGATACGGCGCGGACTCTTTTGCGAAGAAAATCTTCTCGTCAAACACAAAAATGAATGATGGGAGGGCAATTCGGGCAATTCGCCGGCTTTCTTGGATGGAACGTAAACAAACGTAGACTAGGTTTCGTTAACGCTCAATTAGTGACGAAAAGTCTCGCATAGATGTGCGCTTAGACGCTTCATTAACGAGTTGGCTTGTAAACACGACTCTGGCAGTGATGTAGGGATAATTCGGGGTGCTGGCGCCTTCAAAGTTTTGGACTATTTAGTCACGGGTGTGTGGGTGGCAAGAAATGAAGGGGAATATGAGTAAACCAGACACCGCCAACTGTACACCTCAACTTATGAGACCCCCCTTTTCCCCGATATTAAATGAGATATGAAACGTCTGGTATTGTTGACGCACATTCCCGCACACTCGATTTACTACACACTTCAGGTACTTACCCAACACACGGCAGATAATAGAACAGAAAACGCCTTCTTCTTTATTTGAAAAACCAGCAAACGTTTGAAATATACACAATTAAACGGTATCTCTCTGAGGGACACACGGCTACAGAGATGAAGCCGGAGACTGAAACACATCAGGAATATAGTTATTTGGTACGATGGCTTTAGCGTGAAATAAACCTAGACTACCGTCCCATGAAATTTCGAAACGTACAATAAATTATCTGCCGACAGGCGAAATCGGTGATAACCGCAACATTACCTAAACACTATTGGAAACCAAACGGACCGCATCTCGGACCACTACGAGGAGCGCGAGGGACCGATATCGTTCTCCTTCGCTTCCATACCTCTCTAGATATGTGGATAAACGGGGGTGAAAGGATGGTAGCAACAGAAGAACACTTACTTGAGTGTGTGAGTATGTTTGGTCGAGGGTGTGCATAGTAATTGCAGTATTGGCACCACGGCAGGTTTGACACTGGTCGGGGCTCGGGATTTCCAGTCCGTAGACAACAGGTTTACACCTTTCCCCGAACACCACATTTCTGCTTGAACTCAACCTTCTTGGCTTTGGTACCCGATTAGCGCACGGGCAATTTTCCACCAAGGTATAAGGTAGCCTTGTAAGTTCAGGATGGGCCTAGCTAATTTCTTGAACCTGTAGGAGTGACAGCACAGCGACGTCGTAGGCATATAAATGCAACCTCGACACCGCAATTATGGTAAAGTTCAACGGCTATAGTACATCGCGTCGCGCACAAGATGAACGCAACACCCAACTGAGGCAGACTGGATTGACATGCGCTAGTCACGGCACCAATGACGCGATTGCGCCATCACCGTGATCAATATCCCGGATACCACGCGGTGGGTTGATTTAGTGTTCGCTTGTTGGGAGTACTCCGATAACCATTATTTTGCACGCCGATTTGTTGAAGAGTGCTCTCTGCTCCTTACACCTCGACATCGTCGGCTTTTTTGAAGTATCTGCACATTATTGCAGTATATGTTCATCTCGAATTGCCTTCCACAATCGCCTTGTTCGTGTGGAATGAAAGAATGACGCGTGTGTTGAGGCTCTGTCCTTGTGCAGAGATATGACACAGGTGGTACCGACGTGTCTGTAAAGATCACTTCTGAATAAAAGCAAAGCCATAGTTTGAAAAGGCGCTTATGTGGCCATATTTGAAAGACGATTCATATGAAATGTCCAGAGAAGAAGAGAAGCATGGAGAGAAGAGGAGTAGAGTGGAGTAAAGTGATCGAGGTGGGGGGTACCTGCAGCTGATCATCTCGGTACAATGCCCATGCTACGGACAGTTACATTCTACCGTAGTCCGTGCTGTTACCTGTAAGGTTCTCTACGACGTTATAGTAGCGTTATGTAAATATTATCAGCATCGTTCCTGATGAAGATGCTTCAGACATACAATACAGCGTACTACAAGTACGACAAACTCGTAATCTATCCGCATATTGTATTTACCCGATTATCTGGACTAAGAAACTCATATATACGTATCAATGCGTAGTGACTGTACATCACAGATATATACGTATATATCTGAACGTGCATATGCTAATATAGAACATAGTACATTTCGTGCTGTAAGGGCCTTGGCGCGTCCGGTGTATGGTCCCGGACAGTTATGATATCAGCTAGGATTGTGGCCTCGGTCGAGATAGAAGCAGCGCAACTCGAAACCAGACTAGCCAACTACGGGAGAAAGAGAGAGGATGATGCACCTCTCCTGCTCGTACCAGAATTTAGTAAATACTTTCGATGTTTACGTCTTGACTGCGTAGTGTGTGGTCGTGCTGGATCGAAATGCGGATGATGTGTCACGGAAGTGTATTATATAGACCCCGAGTAGGCCTTGACCGTAATTTACAGTTGAACGAACTCTTGACGGAGGTGGAACATTGACTCCGCGGTAGATATCGATTCACCACTCCCCGACCGTTCACCGAGGCGTTGCCAAGTGCACTCCGCGGTAGAGGTGAGGTAAAGTATGCTTGGGTGGGACAATAAACACGGAAAACATATCCGACCCCGGTGAAGTGGTCAGAAAAACGTTTAGGAGCACGACAAAGTGTTAGTAAGACCACTTCCTGGAGCAGAAGGCCTTAAATAATCCAATACTTGACTTAAGTGACGGGTGAAAGTGCGAAAGAACATTGCAGTGAAATCAAGAGTCAACCACTTGGAACAACGTGATCGTAGAGACGCGGTTTCACGAGTAGAATGCTAAGCTGCTGGGCCATAATAAAACACATGACATCATGTTTTTTGTTATATGCCCACAAAGCCAAAGTATCAAGCCTGTTGAGAAACTATCCAGACGATCCCACCTGACGAGCTAAACAAGTAAACAAATACTCAACAGTAGAGTCTGCGTGTGTAGTATATCGTGGCCAGAATCGCCACCACACTGAGTACGCACTCAACACCGGGGTCGTTGTTTCCGTGGTGACCCCCCCTGCTTCAGGGTAAGAGGCCTGAACTAGCACACTACATAATATGTTAAATGATAGATACCAGGCCACATGAATGTTGAAGTATTGAGTTCATCGATTCAAGGCATTCGTTGTCGCCAATAGTTAAGATACTCTGTAGTCATGGAGGATAGTAAAACCGGCTTTTCGGTTGAAAGGCGCACGGCCACTATCATGATCACGACCACAAACACGACCACTACTACAAATATTCAAAGAGGTTGTGTAGGCCAGCGATGGCTTTCGTATGTTCGCGGTGGTGTTGACTGTTGCCCCGTCCGGAACCAGCTATATTTAACCATACTCTACTTATTTGTGAGCGTTACCCTAGGGTAGAACCCCAATAATTATTCTTGTGTTAAATACGTTTTCCGTGTTTCCAGCGCGTGGTTCGCAATCAGTTTCTCGCACAGGGCGTTTCGCACGGATGCTCTGTTGTTTACTCAAGTCAGCACCTCAGGGCGTATCAAGTTGGGCGTAACGGGATACGCGGGTTGTGACTATATCAGCCCGTATCTATGTACCGAAACGCCACGACCAACTGTTGGTAAATTATGACAGATAACTCAGTCGTATAGCTATGGCGGGCTTCCGACCGGACATGGTGTACCCCAATATATATATATATATATCAATATATCAATGGCGAGAGCCATACATACAAGGGGGAACGGACGCGAGGTTTTCATCCTATTTGAGCATCCAAAAAAACAAAAACGTGTTCTGTTTGGGGTGGGACTATTAAGTCAGCGGGTTCGTCAGGAAATGCTAACGATGAACGCCGAGATCGGCGTGTCACAGAAGTTACGAAACGAGACGTAATACCTCATACGCGCTATCCCCAGGTAAACCCTGCCGACGCATGGTGCGATAGAGGGCATGGTGCGATAGAGGTACAGTAGCACACTCCGGCTGCTTGTTGTTCAGAATGACGGGGATCCCTAACCCAAAATCGACCGAATATCAACCATTCTTCCGTTGCACTGTTTTTCGTTTTACACTTAAGGCAACGGGAGTATTAGTCGGGTACATCTTTTAGTCCCCACCAAAGGCCTTAATGCCTTAATGCCTTTATGCCCTTATAAGGCAAAACCAGCTTACGGGTGAGGTATAGAGCTCCTCAAGTGATAAGTGACCACCCTTAGAAGGCAAAAACACGGTTCACCTCTACCGTAGCATAAGTCTTGCAGATGGTTTATACATCATAAATTTACCTGCAATTCGTATGTGACAGCAGTAGTATTGCAGTGCCAGCAATATATATATATATATATACCGCAGGATTGATGTCCACGAGTGAGTTAACCGGTTGGTCGGCGATGCAAGCGAGGGAATGGGTGAGAGAGGCGACCGGTCAATTGTGCATTCGACGTAGTGGAAACGGACGCGAGACAGGTTTACTGCTGGCACCACTGCAGTTAATGCATGCAAAGTATATGCCGAATAGAACGAGCCCATCGTAGGCTAGAAAGCAGTATTGCTCCGGACGGTTAATAGTTTACCGCGTTTCCCGTCATGGGGAAAACAACATAACCGCTAACACCCCAGCTGGAAGCAGAAGATAACTACCGACCGCTGCTGTTCCCGCTGGCCTCGCATTTGTAACGGCCTTCCGGTGGTTTGGTTTGGTTTGGCTCTGATTTGGTTGGAGACTTTAAATTATCGTGTAACGACTTTCTAGCCATACTCCCGTGACTATAACCTGCTACGACGTCCTACGCTGATAACCGATCTCGCCCGGAATCCGATACCGCAGGGCTCTCTCCGCCTTTTAATGGAGTGCTTGGGTAAGAGTGGTAATTATGTTGTGAAAAAAATGTTGATGACACCACATGTGAAGGCACAAACAAACAGTCCTCGCCTAGCCATATTTAACCTTCGCCGTTCCTGGACTACCGCGGGTCGGGAGGACACGGAATAAGCCGCTCTACCGTTTAGGCCCCTGCCTCGTCTCGCCCCGCCTGCGCTAAGCAATCCGACCTCAGCGACGCCCTCGGGTGCCAGAACGACACGAAGTTATGTACGCTCTCCCGTTTCACAACCAGGATCTCTCTACTCCTCTATTTTCAGCTATCTGTGAAATCCCACCTCCCCTTCCACCGAAGTATTTACAAAGTGGTCGCAGAATAACCCCCAGAACAACAAAGCACGACGACCGTGAAGTGACCGTAGTGTATGAGTAGGAGCTTACCTACTGTGTAGACAAACCAGCGCAGTACTGAAAGATAGTTCGTACATATACTAGCCACCGGAACAGACATACATGTTATGTTTTTTCCTCAGGAAGTTTGACACACAGCAGTGTTTCTTCAAATTTTGCAGATATGCACATATCTGGCAAATATCCCGCCGAGTGCCGGGTGGCACTAGCTACACGCGAGGTATCACACATCATATACAATTTTCACAACATCTGTCGTGGAGCCTGGCCCCTCTTGGGTTGTTGGGCGCGAACATTTTTCGTTTTATTACTGGAGAAGTCACTTTTAATAAGACGGTGTCGCGAAACATAAACACATTTACACTGAGCGATGCGCTTTATCCTAGGTGTAGCAATGAACAGCCTGATCGCCCGAAGCCGACACGCCTGGCCGCCCCTTTCGCCGTTGATACCATTGGCGTATATCATGTCGTGTTGGACGGCCTCGCAGGAGCACATTTTCGTGGATATTCGACAGGCAAGCGAAAATCCCTAGAGGGCGTTGTCAGCGTTCCCCTTGTCAGGAACGTATTGATATATTATGTATACAGCGAACATTTCACGATCAAGCCTGGATATCTTTCAAACGGCCGTTTAATAACCACTGGACATCCTCTCCTTTGATTTTATGTTTCGAATGATCATTGTTGCCAACTCCCTTTTAAACACTTTTTTTTTTTTTTTTTTTTTTTTTTTGTCCATCCCATTTATTATCTTCGCCCTTCCTTTCTCTCTCCTCCCTAGTCGTAACTCAGATCCGGGGTCACAAAGTAGGCTCCTCTCCCTCCTCCCCCACTACGGTGCTTGCCTTGCATTTTTATCGCGAGAAGACTTCAGCCTTTCCTTCCCTCGTCGACTCGCATCGAATTGTGCCTACCCACGCTACTATTAATTGGCGCTCTCAGCAGTTGATTCCGTTTTTTATTTATTTTTGCAAATAAACTCAAAAGTCCGACCCACGTGAGATTCGAACTCCAGACATCAACGTTCAGAAGTGTTCGAGGTTACCTCTAGACCATCGGGGCGACCGACTCTCTGGCCGTTAATATAACTTACGAGACCTCCACTCCCGCCACCCCCTCATCGTCACCCCCCTAGTAGTATCCTTAATGTATAGTTTGGTTTTCCTTACCTTCGTAACCACGACGGCCGTACGATATTATTGTCCTCTTGTCAGACTTTATGTGTATAGTATATACTGCGAGTCGAGAAGAGGCAGGCAATGGTGGCATATGTTCAACTTGAATACATTCACCACAACTCGACTTTGATCAGGGGCCTAACCGTTCGTTAAACATAACAACCGGAGTCCACACATGCTGGCAGTATACTCTATACTCCTAACATACAAAGAGTACCGAGTGCATTTTTCACCGCGAGTACTGACAGTATTGCACCACTGGGGGCTGAAACACCGCGACTACTGCCAGCATCAACAGTTTGGACGGGTATAAGCAATATATAACCCCCGAGTAAAAGCAGTACCCGCAATGCAGACGTGGGGAAGAGCCGCAGGTGCCAGCAAGATAAAGTATTCTACACATGTATTATGAACAGTTCGAGTATAATACTCAGCGAAATACATGCAACCTACGTATGCCGCCGAATCGATCCCAGATAAGCACTGCCAGGACTGCTGCACCTCGGAATGAAAAATCCTGAAATACTACAAACGTTGGAAGTAAGAGCAGTTTGGGCAGCCAGCATACTACGAATACCACCCGTACAAGCAGCATGTGATCACGAAACACTTTATGAGCAAAGTGTGTATATATACTCTCTAACACCCGAAACACGGACAGTGCAGGGACCTTATGTATTGTCGATCGTGGTACGAATACAGCACACAAAAACACTTTATAGTAACGCACGTACCAACAGGAGTATCACGTATATTCAGTATGCTAGAGTGAAAAACGTAATGAGCAAAAAGCTATTGCAGCTGCATGTACTGTATGCTGGCGAGATGATTGCTTGTTCGGACGCTGCTGAAACGAGTATCGAACCAACCGCAGATGCACCAATGTAACTGCTGCAGTGAGAGTAGTAGCCGGAGATACAACAACAGTCTGTTGCATCGTAACTACAGTACTGGCTATCAACACCTCCCTCGCGAATTTCTCTACCAAAAGGATATTGTCTCCGTCCGCGTTTCAAACGAAACCTTTAACACACCTTTGGTCGCCGGTGAGAGCAATAACTACCGATTGAAAACGCGCGCGACTGTAGGGCCGTGACGACCCCCCCTTATCTGGCATAGCATAGACTGTAGGGCCTCTCTGGGATCACATAGCCGTTACAAACGTAGTTCTATTCGTATATGACGACCAACACAATCTTTCCCAGCGTACTTCACGCTCCAAGAAAGCTCGAAGTATCAAGGAACTTCCGTATTGAGAGTATTGTTCACGTATTTCAGTACTGGCGGTGGAAATATAGCGTGTATTGGGAGTTCGATCTATACCGAAGGTCTTAACACGGGGAGCACTTTGATAATCCATAGTGACGAAACCGGACATACTGAAGGAGCGGGGTTAAGCGCCACGAGTACTACTGTAACCGCAGTACCTCCAACGCTGAACCCATACAATACAGCCAGTATTGCAGCCCGTCGATATATGAAGTCGTGAAACATTGAAAGTATCGGAAGTGTTTCTTATTCGCATAACCAATCGGAATATAGCGAGTGTTTACACCATGAGCAGTACGACATTACGGAACACTTGAGCCACAGGCAGTTTCCCACTTTATCGAACGACAAGATATTCTAAGTACAGAAAGTATCGGATCTATTTTTACAACACCCCGAAATCGAGCAAGTACGGATAAGGTTCGCAATACAAAATGCAGATGATCATAATTCTGCGAGCATTGGCTGTATCCACAGCGTATTCGATGAAAAACAGCCAGTGATCGAAGTGCCCCCTGGATGTGTCTCTCGAAAAAAATTACATTGCTCCGGTGGACTGCGGACATCTGTGAAATGTTGGGTCTCACACGCTTTGCTGTATAAACATCACCCATCCAAAACAATAAATATTAATCAGTGATGTATGCAGTCAGCCATATATACCTGTGGCAGAAGATAGATCGTATTATCAAATGGTTCCTGCACTCCGGCGTCAACCGCCGTTGGTAAGGTGCCGGATCCATAGATGACGGCATGTCCCAATCCCATAACATTTGGCGGCTTTTCCAATTGATACCGGAGTAAAACGTGCATGCATGCCCTAGAGCATTGTATTGGACTCGACACGAAGAATTCAACGACAATGGGGGCACACCCCTTGCCCAAACAGAAACATTGTATCTGCGGCAAAGAAACATATATCATTACAGACGTGGAGAGCACTACGTTGACAGATGTGATGTGTATGACATTATATATCGGCTCATGTAGAATAATTGCTGCGCAGGGGGAATATCGTAACGTCTGCAGTATTTTGAAAATTGATTGATGTCGTTTCTAGTCGGAGAGTACCATCTAGCACCGGTCGTTGCGCTGTCCCGCTAGTAAAATGGTGGAATAGAGCGACACAACCGTCTTTCATCTTGTCGTTTCGGCTGTACTTGTAAGGCGGCCAATTGCACCAACGACTACCGTACTCCTACCCTTGGTATCTTGAAATGACGATTTGTTTGAATGTATAGTCTACGTTGTGACGGCGATGCCGTTTAATAAAGCCGCCACGCCATCCGCACGAACAACACACGTTCGCGGGATTGGTTTCGAGCGCGACCCATAATTATCCGTTCCGTCGATTGAGGTTCCTCTTATCACAGATGTGCTTACATGCGCCAACCAAATTCCGGCTGCTTTCTCCATTCCTCCACGGCTGTCGCGATTGTATCGTGGGCCTACCCCGTCACGAGAATAGGACGTTCTCAGTACGATAGTTTGGCGCACGATGCAAACGTGCGGACAGCAGTAAGCTTCCAGCGTACTATACGCCACATGCTGAGGTCAGAATGATAAACCCCGACACCAACCGTTGCGTTCATGACTCGTGCACGATGCACCCCATGCTTTAATGACGAAGACGGCATGGGACCTACAGTGACTGCAAGCAACATGTTACAGATAGTAGGGTGGACGGCAGAACTAGACGATGCTTGCACCAGCCTACATTTGTTACCGAGAGCAACACTTGCGCGGAATTATGTACGCAACATGCACACAACGGCATGGTCGATGTCTGCATCAGCCGTTGCTCACATCAGTACTGCTCCACATGGAACAAGACGAACACGAGTTGGACACAAGATGTGGAGTACATAATATACTATGCCCCACGACCAGGGCTCACGAAACTCTCCACCGGATTCGTTGAAATCTGAAGTTTTCACTTGGCAGGGTAGACACGCGTTGAAGCTGTTCAGCTTCGAACAGTATCCGCTACTATAGTAGTGGGTGCTGGCGTTCAATGAAGGCTCAAATGGGGGGAAAAGCAGCTGTCAGCAGCCTGGTCCTATAGTTTACTGTTGTCTTGGTGTGACGTTGGTGTGTCCTCGGATGCAGGTGAATTGGCGTTTTCCATCCGCCGAGGGCAGTCGCGATACCACTCTCGCACCACTTCTAGAGCCCGCGATACCCACAGTACGGCGCAAGCATGTGATGTACATGTCCAGGGGGCGTGACACGATGGTACGGCTCATCACGCATGCTTGTCTAGAGTACTCTAGAAATCTGGAGTATGTGGCGGAAGAGTTCTGGTCAACCTCTGTTCGCTTTTCTCCGCTTAAACCACGAGAAGGCAGGTCGCACATTCGAAACGGCACACGTCACAACATCAATACCTAAACCAAACTTATCTTCACCGCGCAGTCCATTGTTTGCATACGGCATATCGCTGTGGCACTGCACCCGCATGATCACCAACGTATGCATACACTACCGTGAAACACACAGGGTAAACCTTCTCCTCTTTCGAAACTACCTGGCCGAAGGAGGTTCGGGGAGCTTAAACTCGGATCAAACTACTCTAGCCTGGCATACAGGGTGGGGGGTGGCATCGAGACACGTGCTACGGTAGAGGTATTGTACCGTTCTTTGTCTGAAATGGTTCCTGAATGATCTAGCTCCACCACCCGAACTCGGCGGACGCGTTTGCCTAACCTTGTGGGGCGATACCCTAACCTTGTATGATATGCTTAGGCAATGAGCTTGTTCATCCGGTATCACTTTTGACGCGTGCTACGGTAGAGGTAGATTTGTTTGGCTGAATCGTTTTCTGCACGATCGGGATCCTTAACCCAAATTCGTCGGACTTTCATTTTTGTGACGAATAATGTTTCAAAGTATACTTCGGTCAGGATACTTCTCATCCGGCAGCACTTTTGTTTCCCTCCAAAATCATTTTTTCGGTGAGGAATGACGCTCCTTAAGCGAGAAGCTCAGAAACAACATGGTGCACCTCTACCGTAGCATGCGTTTTGTACTTTCCTCCAAACTCAGTATTTCGGTGAGGTATAGGGCTCCTCGAGTGACCACTATCAGAAAAAAAGCAGGGTGCTTACACCACTATCTCAGCACCTCTATCTCAGCATGCACCTTAGAGTACTGGGGACTTCAGCTACAGTAGTATCAAGGTCGAGTTTAATCATTTGTCAAGAGAAGGACACACAATACAGATAGGTTCGTCTCGAAAACTTGGACAGTGCAAACACCGACCGGTGGCCTCTATGGAAAAGCCTCGACGGGATGTTTCCATCGTCACCACGCTCGTATTGCAGTGTGTGCTGTCCGTGCCTTTGGAGGACTTGAACCAGGATGCCTGGTAGCCATTTCACGCCAAGGGACGGGTTATGCTGCTTTGTTGTTTTTGAGATCCACAAGTATTGCCTTATATGTTTCTTGGTGAAATCAAAGCGCGGACGAACACGCTCGACGATGCGTTCGATGCCTGTGTACTGTGTGCTTTGGTGCAATAAAAGACATGGGGTATAGTGCGGCACAATCAAGCATCCCTGTTTCTTGACTGTCCACTTGTCAACCGTTGCTTATGGCTGACGTCCGTTTTATTGTTGGGGCTTAACAACACAACCAGCGTAGATCGTAAGTAAGAGAGGATTTGTCGAACGACACCTCACTCAAGTGAATCCAAACTTCGTCACAACAGGTCAACACGCGCGGGGAGCCATATACGGACAACTCCTCACGAATACTTGCGAACGTGTGTCAGGTACGTACGGTATATCGGGTAGGCGTCTGATTGCCATTTAAACCATACGTACGAGTAAATATACCTTCAGTGTACGCCCATCAGTACAGACGAAGTGGCTCTACGGGACTTATGTTCTTTCGTTGAGTGGTTATCTTCTCGCTGACCAAAGTACAACTCAAGGCCGATCGCCGTGGTGTGAACTTGTACTACGACAGACGTAGCACTTTTGGACCCAACACAGTTTCGAATTACGGGGTTCGTTAATGATGAATCGACGGGGAATTTCATTGTGTTTGCTGCAACACGGTTCCTTTCAGTCCAGCCATGGAACTGTGCATCGGGTAGCACTATTATCTTCCTCCAACAACAGTGTTTAGACTACGGCAGGTATTGAGGCATAGAGCTCATCAAGTGAGGAGCCTCGGCAAACATGGCGCACCTCTATCGCAGCATGCCTCCTCAAGTTTCCCGCTCTGAAGGACGCGCGCTACCACAGAGGCGGCGTTGCTTTTCGGGAAAAACGTTCGGAGCGACTACGAGCCGTAGTATTCTCCTCTATCGGACGCGTGCTAGAATACGCAGAGGTTGCACTTTTTAGCTGATGTTTTTTTCTGAATTACGAAACTCCTTTCACTCGAAATCACCGGAACATATTTATCGCGTTGCTACATTTTTCCTTTTACAAGGCATTTTCGTCGGGTAGCACTTTAATTTTCCTCCAAAAAGAGCTTTTAGGTGAGGCATGGAGCTCCTGTACTATTAGTACTATAATTAAGTGACCACCCTCCGAAACTTCAGGGTGCACACACCTCTATCGTAGTAGGCGTCATCCTCAACTGCCCAACAACCGTCGGACCGACGTGCTGGCGTTATAACATATTATCGGTTGTAAGCCTGCTGCAGGGCATCCGATGTTTTCGGTGACTTTACTATTGACTCATAATTAGTATAGGGCTCCTCAAGTGTCAAACCTTCGAAACAAAGACACCGTACTCGTAGGTGCACCCGTGGCGTAGCGTGTTGTCTCAAGCATGACGTTCGGAGTTCGCCCACGTTGCGGTCCGGCTTACCGCCAAGAAGATCGAACTGCGCGACTGTGAACACTTTGGCGGCGCCGCCTCCGATCGCTTCCAGTTCAGTGTTACCAGTTGCAGCGCCTGCACCGGGAGACCAATGGGTTACATTTCAGCCGTCGGTATTAATTTGAATTCTTCGGAGCGGTCATTATTCGAATTGAGCAGTTCGTCTGTACGAACTAAGAAACGTGCGAAACACAGGAATACTGAACCGTTGCGAGACGTCAACGCTTCACGCTTAAATATTCCCTATTAAAAATCTGCCGACATCTTAAACATCATGTACAAGCACGATATAGCTCCCGGCTATGTGCGCGCTAGCAAGCTATAGAGGAACAATGACATACCATTGGTTTGTGCAACAGTTACACTTTACCCTGGCACTGTGGTGCGTGCACGATACGTGATCATTTGGGCCGCGATATGACTGTACTGATGCGTGATGTACTCAGTGAGAAAGCCTGCAGAGATAAACCTATCTTTTGTTTGTCCCGGTGGACTGCCGTGTAATTTGTTCTGCTTAGCGCCTGTAGGTCTTGTGCACACGCGTTTCGAGCACGGGCAAATCGACGACCTGGAGATAGCCTTATCTGCAGGTGTACATCGGCACATGGCATATACGTGGGGCTCGGCCCATGTTTAGACTGTAAGCAAGGCTTCACGACGATTGAGGCATTTCCGTACACAACAGTCTGGTGACGGCTACCGCCATTCGACGCCCCACAAGCTCACCCACTCCCGCAACAAACACGGTAATGCCCGCGGCCCTGGCTTTACCGGCGGCATCTCTGGTGGCCGTGACGCTGTTGCTTCGACCGTCGGTGATCACGACCATGAACGGCGCGCTTGCAGGGTTAACGCCTAGGAGCCGGGTGCCTTCGTTGATGCCGATGGGCGTGAAGGTGCCTTTGCCGGATTAAGGGTCGGCATCGGCAAAGTCGTTAAACTTTTGAGCGCTGTCGAACATTCCGGATGAGACCAAGCCACTCGAGTACTGCACGTAGGAGGCCATCCCGCCGTTATCAAACTGGTTTCGTCCGGAGAACGCAGCGACGGTGTCCTCAGCGAAGGTCTGCTCATCCACAAATTCCTGGTCGTCGATGCTCCCAGACCCGTCCAGAACGAATGCGAGGTTAACCTGCCAGGGGAGACGTAGACGCATGCACCGTTTTCAATGTAATAGCTGGTGGTCATATATCGTTCGCCGGTATTCCTGATCATCACGTGTTTGAGAGTGCTGCTGAAAATGCATCGAATGCCTGCTGTGACCGTGAGCGTGTAACGTGTGCATATGTATCACATTTAGATAGGTCGTATCGGTCCCCGCCAGTACCGGTACAGTAGCAGTGCAGGTAGATGCTGGAGTATGTGTATCGTCGAGGTTCTATACGCGAGTGCTGGGATATAGGCGATAGTATCGACGGTTACGTTAAGTGGCCGGGTTGCGCATCTCGGACCGGATTACGTAATACACACCCACGCCATGGCGAGGGGGGGGGGTTGAGGGCGTCTGGGGGTCATTGCCCACTTAGCCCCCTCCAGCGGCATCATGCTGGATACACACCTGTCTGACTTATTTAATGTGTCCGGTGTACTGGCTACGTTTAACATGCGTCATGCGGGCTTAACATATAGTGGTACACATGTGGTAAACAGCAACCCAACACAGAGCGGCGATCGCACGAAAACATATGCACATGTCACGATATGTCGATCGCTGAAACTGTAAGGTTTTGTCTGTCTTGCTGTTGACACTTTCGAGCTCTCTGTGTTGTGCTCAAAGGCGGAGCAAAACAATGACGAATGTTGGAACTGAGTAATGCACAAGCAAACAAAGTTGTGCTTATACATCAAACATGCGCAGATTCGGCACGGATGTGTCAAGCGGCGTTGGGGAAATTGTTGCCTCGCCATGTTTCGCCTGCAGCAAACAAATACCCCAAACATGTTTATATTTTGTCTGCCGTGAAATGTAAAACGTCTTGATACTCACCCTCCTCCCCGGTTGACGCGTCGCACTCCGGGGGTGGCACTGTTTGGTTCATTTATTTGTCTGCATGTCGGCGCTCCTTAGCCCGCTACCGACGGATGTAATTATAGTGTGAAAATGCATTTAATGTCGTACTTTTTATGTCGTGGAATTGTTCAATGGGGAGTACTTTTAATTTTCCCCCAAAAACAGTTTTTTGTGTTGTGCAAATACTATTTGGTGTACACCTAGCTCATGGGATTACGTTTATCAAGTCAATCCTAACGTTAGTTTCTACGACATTGATATCGCACTGCCAGAGCAATATGTCACGGTAAGACGCCACAACAAGACTATGGCCATGCCACGGTACAACACCGGCATGAGTGGATGCTATATCTTGATATTAATATTTCAAACGCCTTCATGGCAGGCCATGGCCTTGAAAAGGGCCATGAATGTACTGACCGGGACCACCCTGGCATCAACATGAGCCATCAGGGCCTTGTCATATCATGCCATGTCAACCCAATGCCTCTTCACTGTAACCCATGACATTCTCGTGACCCATCATTACACCCCATGGCATTGGCATGAACCTCTATGGCACGCCACGTCTTTGCCACGAATCCCCACGGCACGCCATTGCATTCCCCCGAACGAACGTTGATGCCATGCCATGGCATTGCAATGAAGCCCTGCGTAACGCCATTGCATTGCCATGGACAATGATGGTATTCCCATGGTGTATCATGAGAATTCCATGGAAACCCATGTCATTGCCCTCGGCTGTCGTGCCATCACCTTATTGTACAATGTGATGGGATGACTGTGGCCATTCAACGCATTGAACTGCTATGACAAGACAGCATCGCTCTCCATGGCGACACCATGGATACACCATGGCGAGGGCATAGCAGTGATTTCCAGTGACATGGCATTGTAATGGACGTGCCATGGGTCGTACCATGGCAACATATAGTTTTCACAGGCCTTTCCATGGAAATGTCATGGACCAATGTAATGTTGGTTTTCTTGGCATGCTATGATATAACGTGCCGTGACACCAAATGGTGTCCGTGTGGATACCCATGGCACCGCCATGCCGTCTCGATCACTCGCCATGCCAGTTCGTGGGAGGCCATAAAGTGCCACGACGTAGCACGGTAATGACATGGGCTGCCGTGACAATTACCATCGACAGACGATGGCTACCCATGGCAGAGCATGGGTAATGCCAAGACGCACCATGAAAGCGTAAAACAAATGACTTGTATACCCCTAACAAGAGCGAACGTTTCTTGCAGCGAACAACTGGTTCGACAAAGTATACGTCCCAGCTTTGTTCTTCATACCATGACCTTAAAACAATCGATCACTTTCAATGGCTAGCATGCACAACGCACCAACTTATCATGCATACGTGGCCCCCAGCACGATGTTTACTAGGTGCACATAGACTGCAGAGGTGGACGTGAAGTATGACGTGCACGATTGGCGTTGGAATATTTTAACAGACCGCCTCTACGATCCGCGCTGCGCCGTTGAACTGGATAAATGTAGCGAACGGTTTCAGCACATTTTCGGCGAATTCGGGTTGAAATTGGCCTACGATTCTGATGTTTGCCTAAGATAATTGTGGCTTCCGTTTTGGCTTGCAAATGGCTCATGGTGAACGTTGGGGTCTGACCTCATACCTGGCGAAGTTTGACAAGAGTTTGAGTTTGGCGACATACCGTATAGGGAAATCTGGGTTTTATATTTTGTAGTGAAAAAACAACAACTGGCCCGAGGGGCGTCTTCTCCGAGGGAAGCAGCCTCAACAGGATAAGGAACCCGTGATGGGAGAGAGTCCCTCGAAACAGTGGTGAAACGCGTCCATTTCAAGGGTCGACGACGAACGTAATACGGCCCATTCATGTCAAGAGGGTCTTGTAGCACTCAGAATACGGTTGATGCATGTTAGGTATTTAAGGCGCTGGTGCCCGTGATCAAAATACGGCCCATGCATGTGCGCGTGGAGCACGAGTAGTGGTCGATATGTAGATTTGGATGATGCTATATGCTTTTGCTTCAACCTCTTATTTCGTGTTGACGACAACGCGGCATGCCATGGAACACAAGGGGAACGCTCCATGCCAGCAAGAGTGCCACTAAATATAGGTAGCTGCCGCTTAACAGAGGACAAGGCGGTCCAGGTGACGCGATTGCTGCCATCCGGCATTGGTTGACGTGTTGGAGGGCGGATGAACAGCCGGGTACCACTCGGCGTTGGTGTTTAGTATTGCATCGTGGTACTTCACCCATGGCGTGTACACCCATGGCGTGTCGTACGACGGGCTTGAAGGACTCGCTAGTGGTGGTTTCTCCTGATCTTGGTTGGCCTTGGAAACGCACGACACAACAAGAGGTTTTACATCGAAAGTGCCGCTTGCTCCTGCCAGAAAGGCGAGAGTGAAACCAGTAGGAAGATGATGATGAGCGAGGAATTTGGGCGATAATATGGTAGACTATCGCGCCAAGGTATCACGCGAGAAAGTGTACTGCCCGACCCCCCCCCACCAACCCGAATGCTCTGTTCGTGTGTTTGCGATCCGGGCGACCGACCAAACGTCTTAGTAGTTTAAGTTCGCTGGTATCACCGTACGTAACGCCTCCAAGTAATAGATAAATCGATCACACACCGCTTACTCTGTTTACCATCTACTTCGGTCGTCCTCCCTGTTTCATCGATTAGGCTTGACCAAAGTGACCGGAAGTTGAGCTGACGTTGCAACATAAATTGATCACGAGGTCTTCAACCCCCCCCATACATATATCATATGTGTATAGGTTGTGTTGGCGTCGGTTGGCGACGACGCTGTAAAACACGCCTCTCACTGCGTGAGCTAGGCAAACAGGGTTCCGTGTTTGTGTTTTTTTCGGCGGTCGCCAAGGTTGGCGGTCGAGTTAAATCATCTGTGTGGGATGGAAAACCTTTGCCCCGCACAGGGGAAATTATCGTTTCACCTAGTGTGAATATGGTATGGCACCCAAGAGACAGTTTAAGTTACATAGTGCTCCCATTGCTGTTTCCGGAAGTGGCCACACCAAGAATTAAAGGAACTCATTGAAGCTGTCATCCATATGCAAGTCCGCCTTACACGCGGTTATTTTAGTAGGATGCAGCTCGCCCTTCATGCGACTCGCTCATCACCCCACGGCGCTTCGCGCTTGGTGCAAGCAATGTCTGCCTGGTCGGTGAGAACCTGACATGCTCCGTCCCGACATTGTAGGGATGCGAGGGTCGATGGTCATACGACTACGGCCATGCATGAACATGAAGCACACCCCCATCCAAAGGCAGTCACGTCTGCGACGACACATTCTCATACAAGTGCCATACAGTAGATACGTCGAAATTATCACCTCTGCGTTACCTCAAATTTGAAACTAATCAGTGTGCCGAATGCTTTCGTTGTACCATTGTGCTATCCTTCACTCTTGAGCAATATTGACTCAATCGAAAACACCGAAGAACCAATGAGGCAGAAAGACCACGGAAATTCCAGAGTGGGTTAGGGTTTTATATGGCATCACGCAAACTAGACACATTCAGGTTAGGAATAGTTAGGAAGCAACAATGCTATGCCCCATGTCAACTGACTCACCAAAAGCTGGAGGTCTCTCTGGCGTTCGTTACGATAAATGGATGGAAGGCTGTTGAAGCGAACGCGCCCTTACTGCCCTACTAATATTAATAGTATTGATATGAGTACAAACACATGCTAAGGTACAGCTGCACAAGGTTTTGTTGGTGCTCCTCGATTGATTCAGGCTCTATACCTCACTCGATCACTAATTTCGAGATATACTAAAGTTCAGCCGAATGGACAATCCAACTACCTAGGCATGCACAAACGACTGGTGCAACCGTTGGGGGGCTACCCCCATTTTAACTCCAGCGTTTGCACCATTCGGGTGAGTGGCTCTAAACCTGACACAAAAAATGCATTTCAGAGAACATTCGTTCGCGCAGAGTATGAAAATAATCCCATGGTGGTCCGTATCGCGAAGACGAAAAGGCTTGAAAGCAAAAGAGCGCGAAACAAAAACAGGGTAGCCACTCGACGGAGTGGCTCTGATCGCCTAAACCACAACTACCCTAAACGTGGCCACCCCACCGTAGCATCAGTCGACAATAACACCACAAGCAGAAAAGAACGGCATTCCGACGATTAAAGGGTAAGGTGCCCGGTGATTCAGAAATAATTTGAAGCCAAGGGCCTCGCCCTTATCCTAGCAAACGTACATGTTTTGAACCACAAAATCCAGACGTGTGCACCTTTTCACGCACAGTACAGTCCACACCATTTTTGGAGAAACAATGGTATGCCCCACACCGACTGAATCAACCATCTCCCTTGCGCATCACCCCCCTCGAATGCTATGCCCCATATCGAACATGAATTGTCGCAGGAACTTGATATTTTCCGGCCGCTCCCAAGACTGGTTTTGCCTGCCTTGGTCGTGGTCGTGCTTATATCGGTGATGTACTGTAGCCAGCGCACTGCGCTACAGCGTGGGAAATGGAACAATATTGCGATCTGGCGTTTTTGTGTGTGCTGCTTGCTCGCAACTTCACACACACAAATATACTTCGCGGGTCGTCTTTAGCCGCCAACAGCCTCTGTCTGGCACATCCGGTGCTCTCACAGGTGACCAAGAGCGTCCATCATTTTGTCGTGTTGTGGTTTTGTGTGAGGAGCTGTTGAACTGCATCTGTCCGCATGTGAAGTGCATACATTCAGTTCGGAATACTTGGTTACTCTTTGTTTAGGTGACTTAAATTTCGATCGCTGCAGCACCTACCTGTAGGTCGAGATGTACGGTAGAACTCTATCGAGAAAGTGTGGGGACAACCCCTCTTAAGGAAACCAAGAGCTGCTGTGATAGAGCTGTTTTAGGGTGGATTGAATACCCTCTTCCTCGTAGGCACGCACCAATCGAAACGGAAACGCTGTGTGTCGGCATATTGGCACCGGTTTGTCTACCGGTAAAAAAAACCCAACACCAGGTGCAGAGCTCCGAGTCAGCCGGGATTCCGGGCGTGGGGCATGAAGAAGATCCTCGGCGGTTTGGGGCGATTCCAACTGGAAACGTTTTCATGCCGCCCTCGGTGCCTCAGGTTGCTTCGTGCCGTAAACAGTTCGTTTTGTAGCATAGTCCCTCTTTGTCCGCAAAGCCTAAGGGTGGTGGTGTTTCTGTGTTTCTCACCCACATTTCGGTAAATATCCGTACATGCCATACAAAACCATAAACCAAATAGCCCAAGGATGGTTGTGATTGTCACAGGTGAACAGGATCTTCCGGTATCGGTGTGCTTAACTCATCGTCGTGTACCCGGTACGAATCTCGGTTCATAAAGGAGGGTCTCCATTCTTCACGCGCATCTCGTGTGACATTCGTACACTATACATACGGTATTGATTGTCGAAACGCAACTATCATACCTCGTACATAATGGTACACTACTATTATATGTCCCCTTCGCTTGGTTTGATGACCGCCACACAAAACATGAACAACTATATTTAAATGCAGCAACAAATTTGTATAGTATCTATCGAACAAGCAATGTCATTGAGCAAGTCGGCGTGCAGCTAAGCGAATGCCTTGCTATCCGGGTATCTTCGAATATAAAACTCGCTATCGCTAACGGTTAGCTTGACATGGCCGGAGTCAACAATGATGTATCGAAACTATCAGCCGGAATCAACAATGATCACGCTCAGCGCCTTACACGGTCCATTTTATGTCGACCATCACGCATACTGAGACGGCTACTTTTTTCATATGACGCAAACTAACCCGCCGCCGGCGCATCCAAGGCATTTGGTCTGATTGGCACACGTCGCCCATGGAATACCGATCGATGTGTGTGGGGCTAGGTCAAGTGTGTAATACATGGGACCCTTCGTGTCGCCAGAGTACGCACTGAGCATTTAAAGAAAACATACACCAAGACAACGGACAGCAGTACGCGGCACAAGTTTGCACAGGCGTGTACCACGATTACCGATATCACCAGGGACTTCAGTGTAAGAGCGGTTTGGGCCTACCTTCTTGCAATAAATGTGCCTTTGTTTTTTCATTTTAGCACCAAAGATTCAACTGGCTGCACTAGGAACACCGTAGTTTACCTCCACCATGAGTCTACACGGTTTCACCGGTGCTTTTGGTATTCGGTTTTGCTCTCATCCCCGCTGTGATTGTTCCCCATTCCGCAGAGCTTGACGTTCTAAAATTAAACTCGACCACGCTGACAGCATTACGCTTGTCCACGTGTATTTTTGAACTGTAAGTGAAGCTGACTACGTCTAGGCGTTGATCGTGTGCATGCATGGCCAGTGATGCGAGCTATGCAAACGCAGCCACGTTGATAGTTAATGTCCTTCACGTCGTTGCGTAGGCACTAAAAGTGAGCGTCAAATAATCTGTCCGTCTGTTGCAGTATTCGTAAAACACAACGACGGCGGCTATCCTGGTTGTTTACTGGTGTGCCGTCTAGGACATAGGGTTGTTTCAGACGTATCCCAGTTTTACGTGCGGACGCAGGGTCCACACCAGGGACCTGCTGAATACGCTCCTAGCCACATATAGCCTGTTGTTCCATGTGTAGTTCACGTGAAATTCGGTTGCCCCCCAACAAACAGATGGGTACATATAACCAGTGTCGTTGTGAAGCCATACAAAGCGCCCCTTTACACCAGCGTCTCCCACGCCTTGCCACGTGTAGACCCCGGCTTAGCACGTGGTACTTATTGCTTCACACGTAGGAAAAGTGGGATCTCCGACGTTGTATTTTACCGGTAACAATTTTCATCTTCGGTGGCTTCTAGGCTGCCTTTGCTGGGCAAATAGTTTCGAGGGTGGGTGTTGCTGGTGAACGGAACGCGGGTGGTACGGTAATCACTTATATGCCACACAGAAGCAGTTGCGACAATTTGGTTGAACTTAGAATTTGACAATAGAGGAATCCCCGCATCCACAACTGTTCCGTTGCACACAAACACAACCTGGTGTAGGAACACGATTGATCGGTAGACATATTTTGCAACAATGCGCGGAGCTTTGGGGTGTGGGCTGATCCATGTGTACTTGGTATCACGTGAAACTCGTAGAAGATAGGCCGCACTCGCTAGCCTTCTATTGGCCATAGGAGGGCAACCACGGCCTGGTGTTAGCCCAGATGTCGGTCGATCCATATATCTGGTCACCAGCGACTGTTCCTAGGATAATGGGTTGGAGGAAAACATGTAGCAGCACGATGATGGGGCAGCACTTCAACCTCGTTGCCTGTGCTGGCGCATGTGCCACCCTGCGCCTGCCATTTTTGCATACCCATAACTTTCTGTTCCGTCGATCCCGGCATGTCTACTCCTCGAGATACAATCTGTACTGTATACTGTATACTGTACTTTGGAAAAATGTTGTCCGGCACGAAAGAAATCACCCAGGTCCCCTCATGGTTTGCTCTGAAAGTTAGATTCAAGCTTTGGGGGGATGAATGCAGTTGAAAATGAAGCTCATACACCAGGTAGACGTTGGGGCAAATTCTGTGCGGACGATGCCTAACTCTTGCCTGTACAAATATTCAACTGATCAGACAGATCCAAACCAACATAAACCTTAGTACTGGGCGGACATATGTAGTGACAGGGGCCCTACGGTAGTGAATATCCAACATATTAGCGCGAACACGTTCGAAGTCGCGGCGTCAGCTGCCAACGTAACACAATTAACTTGACAGTATAGGGTGGCACAGTCAAATACGAGCCCGCTTTACATTATTGCGCTCTTCGGAGCAACCATGTAGTTCCCATCCGTCCGCCCATAGGGGCTTGTCCACACGTGCAGCGCGAAAGCGTGAGCTCACACGTTCACGGGTCAACAAAGCTTGTACGTATGGGCCCTGACACTTTGTTACCTCTGCAGGCGGATACCCTTCGTGGCATCTGACCCCTTCTCTGTCGTTTGACTGAGCTCAACCCGCGAGAGACGGGTGAAATCAACTTCAAGGCCTGTCAACGTTTAAGTGGCTCTGATTATTATTGTTGCCGCGAGTGTGTTGTGCTGGTGGTTATAGTGTGGAATTAATCGAATGCTTGAAGCTGATTTGTGTGTTTTCTCTATTTCTGCCGTGAGGCCACCACGCGCTTCACGAAGCTCTTGTCTTGGTTAGCGGTAGTGCAACCATCGGTTGGGATGCGGTGCACCATGTATTGAACTTAAAGCGGTTTGTTTCGCTGCTATGTACGTGTGGTGCCGCGGGGGTGCTGAAACGGCCGGAGCAGACAGACGGACTATTTGAAACCTAGGGAACGTACCTCTGACCCCGTGTTTTAGCATTTGCTGCACGTTACACCCGGACCTTACCGGATAACGTCGGCTAAATTTTGAACACATGGAGTTCTCAGGCGAATAGTAACGAATGGTGACCCGTTAGCGACTGAACCTGCACCCGAGCAGTATTTCTTGCAGCTGTACTATGCAGTACTTCTGCAGCGTGTCGGCTCGTTTGGCCTTTAAGCCATCTGCAATGACCACGCCGTCGGTAGTCCATCGCAGTCCTATCCAGTACGGGATGCTATAGATAGCCTAAAAAACACAACACAAACGCTAGATAATCTTGTCTTTTATTGAACTACATGCCTGGTGCATCATCTAATAGAGGCGCTTTGCGGTGTAGGGCCTTGGCCGGAACTGCCGAACATGACCCAGCAACACAACAAACCAGCCATTATCTCGTTCGTCCGCCCCGCGTTCAGAAGTGAACTCGTACCCATTGTTGAACCAGTCTGCCACGAAATGTGCGCAACGTCTGCTCAAAGTGCCCCACGTGGGCATGTATTGATAACTAACCTTTCTGGGTCGATGCGTAAGAGTAAAATAGGAACAGAGACCGTCGATGAGAGTTTAGTGCCGAGTATCTTATTGTCACCCGTCGGTACTTTCATAAGCTTACGCTTCGTTTGCGGCAACACCCTTCGAGTATTCGGCTGAGAATATTTTTATGCATAAGAGAAGATCTACTATTATTACAATAACATTAACATCGTTCAAACATCGGGTAAAGTGACGAAGGAGGCGGGGGCTTGCTTTTCCAAGGTTTGCTGGAGTGAACTGAAGTGTTTAGTTGGCCGACATCCGCGCAGCTCGTGTCAAGCGATAAGCGCCTTTTGACATGGGAAATTGAAGCGGCCATTTTGTCGTCGTTTAACGCGGTGTAATTCGTGCCTCTCTATCCTAACGACACAATAAACCATATGGAGCTACGGACGACAGAAACGTGTATCGATACTCTTGCTCTACGCATTTCAGGGATAAAATGGGCACAACGTTAACGTTGTACGCAGAGTGCGAAGGCCTGCTGTAGCGTGGAGCAGTCATGCCCACGAAATGGTGTGAACGCCCCTTGTAATACGGGGCGCGGTATTCGAATGTTTCAGTCGCGAGTATATGACCCTGTATCGCGTAGTAGCAGGCCACGAACGCAACTCTTTCACTTTTCATGTTTCGTTGTCACGCAATACCATCGCCTTTTTGCCAGTGTTGATCATATGTGATATATCTGGTATGTGATTAGGTCGGCTATGTTCCCCTACAGTCATTTCCACGTCCTCTGTTTTCTCTCGCGGAGAAACCGACTGCTACCGTAGGTGGGGCTATATCGATTACTGGTGAACCCTCGCGGATCTTCGGCTAATTTACGGTATTAATTGCCAGTTTCCAACCCGTTAAGCGCCTTCTCTTCTAACATCTGTTCAGCGAGAATGGGCATGGGAGGTACACTACTAGCGCACTCCTCAGGCAGTGACGCGTTTTGAACTTTCTGCGAGGGAAGTAGCTACCACAGGAGGTTTAGGGACAGTTTTTGTACGGGATTCGACCGACATTGGAAAGTCGTTCGGCTGGAACTACTGCACAACGCCTAGTATACCAGCCTGCTGTAGGTTACCAACTTACTGCAAGAAGCCGCAACCGGTGCCAAAAATAAGCAGAATACAACATAAGGTATCATCACCGATATCAGATAGATACCGCCCTATTTTGAGGATACAAGGCGTTCAAGAAATACCAACATAATAGTATCTGGACTCCAAACAAAAGCAACCCACACGTGCCCGACGGTACCGTACAGAGTTGCAGAGCCCTTCGACACGGGCGGCTTATCATCGTTGACAGAACGAGTCTATGGCACCGATTATGCATGCTGCCCTAACACTGCATCCTGACGCGCCTCCAGACATTAGTGCATCCACGGTCGCAAATTATTTCGTCCAGTCATCAAGCCAGTACCTATGGTTTATCATTGACTTTCGAACGGGGGGTGTTTCCATCACCGCCGAGCGAGGTATGGTACTCTAGTACTCTACTGTAGTACTCGAGTACCCTAGTGTGGGCGAATACACCACTCACAATACTCGCGCTTCAACAATGTGCGCACGTATTTTAGGTTTGTAGCGATACGCTTGCAATGGTGGTATTTGTACCTGCACAGGCGTTGCTGTGACGCCGTTGGCAACACCTACCTTGGCACCTTAAAAGCCTGGAAACATAGAACGTCTGTATCAATCCAGCTTGCTGCATCACGCCCCATTGGCAACACCTACCTTGGCACCTTAAAAGCCTGGAAACATAGAACGTCTGTATCAATCCAGCTTGCTGCATCACGCCCCATCCGGTTCCTAGTTGAGTAACCCAAGTGTGCCAGACCTCCTCCATCGGACCTATGAGACCTATGAGATCTATGAGACCTATGAGACCTATGAGATCTATGAGACCTATGAGACCTATGAGACTGCTATCCACCCCCACAACGAGAAACCACCCCCGGTGATACGTCAAGCAAAACCGAACAAAAGCATGCATTTTATCACCAGCATTCAGAAACCACCCCCGGTGATACGTCAAGCAAAACCGAACAAGAGCATGCCTTTTATAACTAGCATTCAGAAACCACTCCCCGTGACTTGTAAAGAAAAACCGAACAAAAGCATGCCTTTTATCACCAGCATTCAGAAACCACCCCCGGTGATACGTAAAGAAAAACCGAACAAAAGCATGCCTTTTATCACCAGCAATCAGAAACCACCCCCGGTGATACGTAGAGCAAAACCGAACAAAAGCATGCCTTTTATCACCAGCATTCGTTAGATATCAATCTCAACCGCAGGATGCATAACCCGAGCACACCCCCAACCGTTTTGCGCCCGGAGTGGCTTCTTAGACTGAATACCGTAGCCACCCACATGAGTTCACGTCGTTTGTTTTAGGACGGCAACGGGCCCCAACGCCGTTTTGTTCCTGCGGGGGTTAACCACCAGTGGTATTTACGGTAATGGTTATTGTCCACCACCGGATTTCACGGGGTGTGACTCCACAGCCGCGATATTTAACGATTTCGTTAGTGTCCAAGTATCAGGTATCATCAATATTTGTGTGTTACCTTTCCATTCACGTACACGGTACTTATGGATATGTCGATAGTGTACTAGTTTGCCATCGAATAACATGCAGCGTGACCTCCAACGTCGATCACGTATCAATATCTTCACAAACAAGAAGATCAAAGGAAATCCGAACAATGAAACCTATTCATGTAGCCTGACCCCGTCCTTCACCTACGTTCGACTCATGTGAAGTCTCATGCAACCCATGGCCTTGTCGTCGCCTGTCACCCGTGTATGCGCATTATCCCACGTGTTGGAACTAAACAAACAAAACCACTCGTGAGCCAAAACAAACAATTACTTGCAGAAAAAGACCTTAACGGCAACCTAGACTAGTTCGGGAGAAATCCCGGCATATACTCCACATACCACAGCGTCCGTTCTACTGCAACTCATCACACCGTGCAAACATTATATACCTGGTACCTGCAGATGCGACGAAATATAAAGACTCAACAAATGCAAAGTGCCAAATAAACGTATACAAACCTGAGAAGATGCCAAAACAAAAGTACAAACATGCAGCGTAAAAAAGCATGTAATACCATAATCCAAACATGCAAGCATTCAAGGTTGTGTTCTGCAGGGTACGTACACAACCGCACCCGAGGTATTTCCTGCTGAATGACCCGTACCAGACCTGCCGTGAGTTGTGCACGATACTCATACTCATACCCGATACTTTGGCAAGTTCTGAATGCCCGAGGCACAATGCCCGGGGTACGGGTATGTCCTTGAATGCATATCCTGGTGCAGGCACGGGTACGGGTACAAGATTCTCATACGTACCTACCCGCCACTTCTGTGACCTCCATACCCGTCAGTAACTTACAGTCCAAGGTTGTGTTCTGTAGGTGGGTATTTTCTCTGGTACCTACAGTAGTACCCAAAAACATACAAACATACAAACATCAAAATGTAAACAATCCAAACACAAAAAATAAAAATATACGATAAAAAATATCAAGCATGCAGAATACAACATACAAAGTTCAAACGCCCAAAGATAAAACAAAGGTGCAAAAGTACAAAAAACAAAAATGAACATGATAGTTCAATGCAAATAAAATAATACAAAGTTCACCGAAGACCAGGGAAGAACATATGACGTCGCGCATCGATCGTACCTCCACGTTGGCTGTAACGTCTTTACCTTATTCTACGTGTTTGAACTAAGCAAATGATACGTGGGGATCCAATACACAAGAAACTCGCGTGAGGAACACCGGCGGAATCTGTCATCATTCATTGTACCTTACACGGCATTCTGAAAGTGATATCCCCGGTGGGATCTACGGCCCAGAAACTTGAAAAAACAAAATCAAGATATACGAACATTTTCACGTGAACCGTGTTGATGGGAATACAAAACTAGGGTATTCCACGGGACGTGTTGGGGTGGAACCCTAGGAACAATATTCACGGGAACGGGTATGTTTCCCATATCTCGTGACATCCTGGGTGAATTCCCCCGCAGCTAGGCTCCCGGAAACTTCGCTGGAAAGCACAACACCACTCCATCGTCGAGGCTCGAGGTGGCTGTCAAACCTCATACTAACGCGCACCCCCCCTCCCGAAGCAATTGAACTTCAAGCTTTGTAAGTTCAACAGGGGGAATATAAAACCTTCTTCGAGGCGCAGGAGGCTCGGGGTTGCTTCGATTGATTAACGTGTCGAATGCAGCTCTTTATATCGCAGAGTCTTTGAACTCGACAGCGGCAACCTCCTCCCTGCATACTCCTCCCTCGTATGCTGAACGTAAATCTCTCAAAGACACCGAGCCTGTACGGCGGACAGGTGCGTCCCTCACCCTGACCGCATTCCTCATAGCATGCATCTGTTTTGCCATAAGCACCATCTGAATCAGCACCGTGACGACCATGAATATATTCGCGGCGATAAGAACGCCGGAAAAGGTCAAGAGATACCCTGCGCTGGCAGTATCTTCCTCAAAGTCAGTCTTGGTAAGGAAGGCCACGTACATGCTGGCCACGACAATGCCGTTTCCCCAACGGTACAGGCCCGTGTCTATACCCTTTTGGAAGGGAGACAACACCTCGGCAATGAACACGTATACCACCGCAAACAAAAGAGCGGTGGATATTTGTGCCGCGCTATTTGGAAGGATAAATGCCGCAATAACAGTTAAAGCAATACGACGGCCACACTCTACAACCTCGTAGTAGTATCGAGATGGCTTGTATGCGGCCCATATACCGTTCAACGGCTTCAGGTGCAACATCGTTCCACGGTCGGGCTTGACGAGGTCACGCCGGTGCCAAAATAGCAACCCCGCGAACGCAGCAGTTATTCCAACAGGATACACAGCCACCATGATGAACGCATATACCCTGTACCAGCTGTGACGAGATGTCGAGCAGGAAAGGCTGTAGTCCGCCCGAAGGTATGTCGTTCCATCGTCTAGCTCGTCGCAGCCAAATGTTTGGAATATCCTGTACGATACCGGGGAGTAGACCAAGAAGGCGATAAAAAGCACCACAGTCTGATGCTTGTGCCCGACCTCGTGCATTGCAGACACAGAACAGCTGTTTCTCTTCAGTCCGATGAAGTAACTGCCAGCCAGGATGACGAGCGCGACAAGCGGCGCAATCGTCGCGAAAACCAGATAGTCGTAAAAGTCATTGCTGACTAAGCAAGAATACGAAAATACGAAATTCAAGTCGAGGTTGATCGGGGTTATCTTGGAGACAAATGTCTGGTAAAGCTCTGGGTACACATCACCTGCAATGGCATCAAACTGGCGCAAGGGTAACGGAAACAGCCGGGACAATGTGCAGATGATGATGCTGGCCGTCAGTACTCGTACCAATTGCAGTACTGTATATGTATGGGTAGGTTGATGAGGCCCCTTTACATCACACTACTGTAGATACACAACAGACTAGCAGCGTGGATGAGCGTTCGCAATGGCTGCGAAGGACGGTCTCATTAAGGCCGGACACAACCTAACACAATAGTATGCATTGTGTTGAACTATTCTCGTCTCGATTCAAGGGTTTCACGTGAAACGTTAGTATACTATCTTGGCACGACACGTAGCAAGTGCCATTTGGATCGTTTGTTGTTGGATACATTTCGTGCACTGAGTCGGGTTGAACTCCGTATAATGTCCCGCTCAATACATACCAGATACTCGAGGTTTGCTGGATGGCGTCGTCACTAGACGAGTGTTGGACTAAGCTTTGAAGAGCGGGCGACATTACAATCGTACCCTACCTGCTCTGATGTATCGAGTCTATACGATTGTGTTCCCAGACGTTCCTTGCCATACATCACTGGAGAACTGCATTGATCTAGCCTCCAAACCGCAATGCCCACTTGTGTCCTTCTGACAACACTTGTACAGCAACGCCCACTTTCGTCCTTGCTATAACAGTAGCAAGCATCTATGTGCTACCATGGTATAGGGCTAGACAATAAAACATCCCTGAGTTAACGTACGCAACTACGTAGCTGTTTTCTGTGCAAGCCAACAGTGGTACACTGTACCTGGGAAATTATCTGATAGACGGTCACGGTAATTTTGATAGCCCGAACCGGAAGCATGTTGACCATGGACGCTTGACAAGACCATATTTTGTTTTGCCACAGGCGTTGATCCATCTCGACTCCCACTTCGGCCCCGTCGTGCGACACCTTTCCCAAATTGTAAAGCAGTGCACCGGCAACAAGTACCACCGCCAGACCCATGGCCACTGCAAGTCCCACAGCCGATCTCATGGTATCCCCGGAGCACTCACGACAGCTGTAGGCTATCCCTGGCGCAAAGTCCTTGACACAAACGGCACAGTCTGAAGCACCGAGTGGGGATAGGAAGAAGGCAACGAGGGGGCTTGCGATGAAGTTGTGAATCAGATGCGCGCGAGGACGCAACGATGGTGCATCGCAATCAAACGAGGTACAAAATCGATACATTTATGCAGTTCAAGCTCCACGCACAAGGAAGACAAACTGTGTAGAGCGATAAACGTGCATATACAAACACCCCAAACCTTTCACGTCACAATGCGCTCCGCGAGTTTCGCTGTGCTCGAACCAACATGTGATAGTTCTGAAGCGACCGAAATGCAAGTGATTTCTCACATGGCCCTGTGTAGCCAGATGTGCAGTATTTGTCGGTATCGTTGCCGCCGCGACAGGCCCCCTTTTGGTAGCACTGCCGAACGTCGTGGCTTTCGTTCGACGTACGGAAGTAGCCTTTTTGGAGCATGATATTTGCGATCGTTGTTCCAGGAAACGGAGCGGCGGCGCCGTCGGGTGGCACTGCGCAGACGGGTCTCCCGTCTATTCCGACCTCTTGGCGGATGCTTACGGCATCGCCAACGGTTGAACATCGGGAACAGACTTCTTCAAAGCACGAGCTGCATAAAAGGGTCTGGTGTGATTAAAGCAACAGGAGTATAGCATACGTGCGACGAGAAGTTAGATGGTCAACACAACCGCTGAACGCTAACACTGTGAGAAAACGCACGAATCGTTACGTTCCAAACAACTCTACGATGTATAGAACAACCAAATATACGAACAACACGCACAATATTTCAAACAAGTTTGCGGCCCATGATGCATTCAAGGAGGCGCTTAACAGGTGCTACCAACTACGCACTGCAATACATTCGGCTAGGCCTGCAGACACGTTCATATCTTTCACCTGGTTGTAAAATACTGGCACCGTGAGGAGCCTGCATGAACGTACGACCACTATACTACATATTGTGTCGTACACCAACACCCAGTAAGGAGAGACGGAGATCGATGTGTTCCGTAAAATTATATACTAAAGTATTCTTGAAGCAGCATACTATACTATGTATATGTCCCATTTGTCGTGCTTGCCTCATTCTTCTCGATGTAGCCGTACTCCCCGGCTGGGCAGTAGTACGCGTTCTCCAAGAAGTTGACGTTATACAACACGTCCAGGAACCCCACGCTCATAACGGCGGGCCCTTCGATCACGGCCTTATTCGCCACAAAGGTGGTGTAAGAAACACGCATATGCCCTGTGTGGAAGATCGCTCCTCCTGAGGTCGCTGTGTAATCGTCGGAAGGCGTTCAAACATTAGGTTGAGACCCCAAAAGCTGTTTGTGTAACGCAGTATATGTATCGCTACACCCAACGTTGCAACACGTGCAGCGAGAGATTGGTAGCTATGCCCAGGTTTACGACATGTTCGAAGTACAGTTTGCCGAGATACTCCACCAGTGAAGCCGGGGAGTCCTTGAGCATGGATTGTGTCAGGGCAAGATAAGGTGAACGGATTGGATGCGATTGGTAGTATTTATCGAAGGGTGTCCGCATCTTCACTGCGATAATGCCCTGCGCATTGTCGGAAGGCAAACTGAGCAAGACTGTATCAGGGGTTGTGATGCATGTCGCCAATACAGCGTGGTAGCACAAGCTAACGGTTATTCTGAAATATCATTCGGGCTGGTGCTCGTCCACTTCGGTAATGTAGTTTGTAGACATATCATATGCGTATACAACGATTGAGCCAGGAATATGTAAGAACAATAGATTATGTGGTACATATGCTATGATGAGTTATAGCGTGGTGGAATGTGTCTCGCAGTTCAATATGTGGGGTTGTCGCTGTGTGTCACAAGGTCTACAGCTATTGCGCTGTCTTGCGGTGGTTGAAGGTGGAGAGCTAGGCTCTGATCTCGATCAAGCCAATCTCGCGGAATTGCTCCAGAAGGTTTCCCTTGAGTTTCGAACTATCACAACATATATCAATAGGTCACCTTTCACCCTGGGTGCATTTTTATAGGCTGTCCATAGAGGCTTATCATAGAACCGCAGGTCTTCTGTGTTTATCATCTAGCAGCGAGTATCTGTGCCGAATCGTTGAATACGTTTGAGGTGCCCAGCTTGTCCCTGTACACTGCAGGCTATGGTTTGACTAAACTTGTAATTCCTTGAGCTTCTACATACTGGATAAAGCTGAACATCATACACATTGTTTTCCTCCAAACATACTTTATGCCGTCTATCGAGCCACGCCCTGAATGTTTCACACGTGTTACAGGATCCCCTACCAATGTGCGGCCGATTTGATTCCAACTGTTTATTTTTCCAATTCGGAGTCTTGGCGATGTGTTAGCGGCTTAGGATCCCAAACGTTCGGCGAAAAAAGAACAGACAATTCCACCGAGCTCACACCTTATCGCCACACGTCAAGCGCTGATAATAAAAAGCGTTGATATTAAGACGGTCGTGATGGACAACAAGCATCTCGTGGAATGTGTAGTGTACTAACTTGTGTCCAGATGTTGTAAATTCAGGGCAGGATTGACTGGCAGCGTTAGATCTAGCTTACTATTTACACAGCAAACACATGCATATACATGCCTTGGAATACCTGCCGCTGGCTAAGTGTGACCCAGTACCATACGCTTGGTATCTGTTGTTTAGGGCCCTTATACGGGGACATTGAACTACAGCTTCGAAGCAAAACCACTTTTGAATTAAATTAAATTTAAGACACCACAAAGCTGAACAATGTTGTGGTATGGTAGGGTTCTTGCAACACAATTTCTGGAGAGGCCATAAGGGGACCATGCACGATATGTCTATAGTCGGATTTCATCTAATGTCTCGTCCTCGCCCTTCTGTCTAATACTCCATCTTAGCCGTAGTCAAGATCCAAGTTCCTGTAGCAGACTGTTTCATCCCCTGCCCAATACGGTACTATATCTGCATTGCTATCGCGTGAAGGGGTCTACGCTTTCTTCCTTCGTCGACTCGCGTCCAATTGTGTCTAGCCACGCCATACTAGGCGCTCTCGAAAGGTGGTGGTATTGAATAATGAAAATATTACATACGGATACGCGACCCCGCGACATCGACTCTAGTGGCATTCGTAGTTAGACTCTAAGCCACAGGCACGGTTGTTATTACATACATGCACACTCAGTGCAGTTAATACAAATACGACAGATAAACTCGACATCGCCATGTTTCTGCCATACGTACAGTTTGTTCGGACTAAACTCCAACTGAAACTAGTATGTTTTGGCCTAAAGTTTTGTTTCGCTTTCCGTGGAGGTCATGTAAGATGCATGTGCCCTGGTATTCCCTATGTTACGTTTTACTAGAAATAATGGCGTGTCAGGTTGGAGTAGCTGGTGTATTGGATTATGATGAGCGTAGCTGAAATAGTGGCAAGCAGAGGTCTATATAGCACGATGTCTTATCGGACCTGGTCAAATGTATCACGATAAATAGAGAGTATGTGCACAGGTAAGTGTTACGAAGGGTGACTCACAAGCAAAGTTATTCCTGAAGACTGAGGCGTTGAAGATGTCAACCCCGGGGCCCGTGTATAAGTATAGCGCCCCCCCGTCTTCAGCCGTGTTGCCTTCGAGAACACACTCGCTAAACAATGCTTGTTTTTCGTCTACAGCCAAAATATACACGGCACCGCCGAGCGATGCTTTATTAGACTTGAACATTGTGTTGTCGACTTGAATGTGGTCACTCTTCTCGAAATTGATGGCGCCTCCCAAACCGGTGGCGGAATTGTTGACAAACCCTACGCCCCAGTACGAACTGTAGTCACCGCCCGCATCGGGGTACAAGCCACCTGCAAGGTGCCATAGCCCACGATACAAAGTGTTGGTTAGATCCATTTGAGATAAATGCTAGATGACACATACAATATCGCTGTGGCTGCGTTTCGTTGAGGGTTGATGATAAGTAAAGCCGACACTGGGAGAAACGTTTCTCGCACCATTACCAATATCTTCAGCAATAGGTTGGCGGTGTTACCTTCCAAGCCTACAATGCAGGAGTGATCATGCGAATGGCAGCGACGCTGGAACTTGTCCATCCCAACCTTGGTCCGAACCCTACCAGCATGAGTTGTGGCGGGTGTGCGGTGCTATCCGTTGGTTGCACTCTGCGTTTATCTGGTTCGGCCCGCTTGTTGTGCATGTGTGCCCCCCAGAATGGTTCAAACTAGTATGCTGGAAATGTTCTTATCGACTGAGGTGCGAACTAAGGCCAGCACAATGACACTGTTATACGGAATTCAGCGTAAACGTCATTATGTAGGTCGCGGTACTATGTCCGGTCGAGAAAGAACTTACAACACGTCCGATCCATCCTGCGTCTTAGACAGCCGAACGACGGACAAACCAGTAACAGCCCAGCGCAGGAAAGAGGGCATCCTTACACAGTTATCACAAGTTGAAGCGTTTCTAGTTCGCATTCTGCCGCGCAAGAGAGGTGAGGGGCTCGGTCCCGCTCCTGCATTTATCATGCGCGTAAGTGATATACCCGTCCCGGACACGAAACGCCAGTCCTACCACTTATCGTAACAAAGTGGGTCTTGCATCGGTACGGTTACACAATGAGAAACTGCGCTAAAGCGCACAACATGTGTCCCTCGAGTTACGTGTTATGGTAATAGCACCGTTAGATCGTAGCAATAGTCCACTTCAACCAGAGAATAGCGACGGTTGATATAGCACTGTTGAATCTCCCTTTATAGGTATCAGTAGTATGCACGTTGCTTCGGTACAGGTTGAAATTCCGCGCTTCACGTCACGGCTAGGCTTCGTTGATGCCCAATATCAGAGTAGACCATACACGCAGAGTGTTAGGCGACGCGATAGGTTTCAGCACGCCCTTGTGCTCTTCAGGAGCAAGCACTGGTTATCGTTGTGTTTTGCCAGGGCAGCCAAACTTGTGTTTATATTCTCCCCGGAAGTAACGAACCGTAACTGAGAATATACAATGCGGCACGAGAAAACCAACCATAACCGACGCGGTCTCACTTCCTTACCTTCATCGCCTGACAGACCGCCACGATATATGTCGCTACTGCTGATAGTGAAATTGGTCTCACGAACATAAATGGCACCTGCAAGTATTGGCACATTGTGAGGGCGTGATTTCTGCAGCGTTAACCTTTTTTTCTAGAACGCATTAAAGGGAAAATGTAACAAGTAGCTCAATAGACCAATGGCGTTGCACGTTGGAGCGACGCCCCGCCCTTGACTAAAGAGGGGCTGGTGGCGACAGCATAGTAGGCGCTCGTGAATATGTTTGGTATTAAAAACTTAAGACGTTAAACATTGGTCCTGATATAACTAGCGATTATGATCTGCTCAAGTCTTCCTTGACAAGATATCGACCAATATTGACTCAAACGAGTAACTTCGACACATAGCAAACTGTTTCAAGCGGTGGATCCTGACCGTTCCGAAAGAGGATGGGCGATCTGTGTTACGTTATCCCAAACGTTTCCAGGTTTCAGCGCTCAAGTAAATGCACAGATGTTAGTGCCAATCGCACGGAACGCGAATGAAAATCGAAAATCAGGTTTACATGGGCTGTTAGCTAAATATCTAACCGACCACCCAAGTATTAGCGACTCACCAAACTGGATACGTGCATATGTCGTATTTACAGGAAGACCGGGATGAGCAAACTGTTCGCAACGAAAAAGTATCGGAGTTACGAAACTAGACGCATCGAGACGGACGCATGCTACGATAGAGGTGCGCCATGTTTTTTCTAAGCTCCTCACTTAAGGAGAGTCATACCCCACCGAACAAATGATTCGGGAGGAAAATACAAGTGCTGCCAGATGATAAATATCCTGACCGAAGTATACTCTGAGACAGTGGTCGTCACAAAAACGAAAGTCCGACGAATTTGGGTTAAGGAGTCCGATCGTTCAGAAAACGATTCCGCCAAAAAGTGCTACCTCTACCGTAGCACGCGTCGAGGAGCCTATCTTCGCGAAATCATGACAGCTAGATCTAGAATACGATCGTAACCTACATTCAAAGGTATTGGGTTCTACTTCATTAATCCATCCCGTTGTCGTCCTGGCGCCAAGGTATAGCCAGGAAGATGTTGAATACTTGTACTTCTCCACGTTTCGTGTTTGGTGCGATATACGGGTTTGAGGCTTACCACTACCACCTACACACAGTACACATTTCGAGGATTTATGCCCTCTCCTGTACGCTCGCACAGCATGCACGTCTCGAGCACAGGGCGACTAAACAGAGTCTACCGAACGTACTGCCGACTGCACGCACAATGTAAATATTCATCATGCAGTAAAGAAGACACTCGGACAGTTCGCATGCGTATGGAAAGTGCTAACAGCACGCGATGAAGATGACCACCGGCAGGCAAGACTAGTTCTGGGAGCTGTAGAGGGCATTCGGAGAGTAAAATCTAGGACAACATAGCGCGCAGACTATCCCGCGCATGATTGGTTGGACAGGATTATCGGGAGCATTCATTCCAGGTGCAAGGTACGGAAGGCACGGACGACTGAAGTAGAGGGGTTCGATTGGAAAACAAATGGCAGTTGAAGAGACAGTTGGAGCAAAGGGTGGCTATAGACCGCTTTCTCGTCGCACAATTGGCCCCATATGCGCCTTTCGAGTGGAACAGATGCCGGTCGCGTTCGGTGAGATGTAACTAAAGGCCAAAGTATCACGTTTACCGCGGATAATTATCAGAAGTTTACACTTCCAGAATAAATATCGAAGGCAGGAATTGCGGTATGCCCTTGAAAAAAGGGCGAACGTGTCGTTCAGCGAAGGTAACGCATTGCTCAATATCTACGGTACATGTTGCTGTCCATAGCACTTGGCTATAGTCCCCGAGCGTCTTGCATGGCTATCACGCATCATGCACCAACCTCATGCTGTAACGCAGCCGTACAGCTCGACAGCGGCTGGGAACACAAAGGTTCGATAGGTGTTGTGGAAGTTTGATGCGGACAAGCAGTATTGAAAAGTTGACGTGGGCCGTCGGCAGGCTGAACTTTCGACCCCCTCGGCGCCAATCTGGTGTCGTGGAGGATGCGCCGTTTCGAAGGGACTACCCGTATACCCTTGATGCCCTCGATCCTACCGGCTTGTTTGCCAAATGCGACAGCATTTTAGCAGCTCGTTGCTCATACACATTCGACAACACTTCGGTAGCAGCAGCAGCAGCAGCAGC
>MEHQ01003513.1:0-14802 GCA_008828725.1 Saccharina japonica
GGCCGGCGTTTTTGTGTATCGCATACGAGTATTTGAATTTTGATGGGAGAGTGATAAATGCGCCCCCGGGGGCACATCTCTTAACGACGCCCCCGGGGGCCCTTTTCGCTTATTGCGCCCCCGGAATTGAGGCTGAGTACAAAGCACATCCCCACGAGCGATTACGACGACCGTAGAGCGGCAGACCTGTCTGGGAATTGTCTACTGCATGTGCTGCTGCGGTGTGTGCTGTAGTTCCGCCGGTCATCGCGTTTCGCGCAATATACAGACGGCTTCGTGTTGTCGATACCCAGGATATTTCCAGGCATTGGTTTAGGGTGCAACATCAAGCTAAAAGTGCCTCTACATGATGCACGAGCCACGAGCGATGACGACGGCCGTAGAGCATTGTCTACGGCATGTGCTGCTGTGATGTATGCAGTAATGCCGCCAGGTGTCGCTTCTCGCTCGATATACAGACGTGTTTGTGTTGTCTTATTCCCAGGCTATTTTTGGGGGCACATCAAGCGAAAAGTGCCCCCGAAAGCAGACTACAGTACATACCTGAAGCACGCTACTACGACCGAGTACAACCATCGTAAGGCACCAGACTTCTCTGGGACTTGTCTACGGTATGTGCTTAGTGAGGCGTGTGCACCAGTTCTGCCGGCCATCGCTTCTCGCTCGATATACATACGTGTTCGTGTTCTCGAAAGCCGGGATATCTCCAGGCCATTTCTGGGGGCGCACCAAGCTAAACGTGCCTCCGGATAATAGGCTGCAGAAGCACGCCACCACGAGCGATACCCGACGATCGTACGGCACCAGACCTGTCTAGGAATGCCTACGGTATTTGCTGCTGCGGTGTGTACACGTAGTTCCGCTGCGTCAGCTTCTCCTCGAGTATACAGTATCGGGTTCGTGTTCTCGATACTTATGATGTTTTTTGGGGGCACATCAAGCTGAAAATGCCTCCGGAAACGAATTGCATGAAGCACGCCACCACAAGAGATCACGTCAACCGTAGGACACCACACTTGTCTGGATATTGTCTACGGCATGTACTGCTGCAGCGTGTGCAGTAGTTCCGCCGGTCGTCGCTTCTCGCTCGATATACAGACGGGTTCGTGATGTTCTCGATATTCAGGATATCTCCGAAAACAGACTACAGCAGTAGTAAAACTACCAAGGGACTACGTACCAAACTACAGTACTATGATGGGAACTACTATTATATGGCCCCTATTATACCTATTCTATATATATTGATACGATCAGTACTGCAGTGCTGTAGTACGTAGTGGGCCCGTGTGAGGATTGTCTATGGCACCTGCTGCTGTGGTGTGTGTAGCAGATGGGTTGTGGAATTCTGGTAAATACATACGTGTATTATTTGGGCGTTCTGTGTCCATCCATTTTCATTGGCGTTTGATATACCTGTAAGCCTTAAGGGCCAACTCTAAAGTAGGTAGGTGCCATCCTGCACGGAAGCAACTATAAGTTGCCCTTGGAAATATGATTAATTCGCGTACTCGTATACGTGTTCTGTCAATGTTGATCATTGGTAGTATTGACGCCAGACATCTATTTTGGTGTTCCGTTTCTTTGCATTGGAGTTCGTGTATGCGTGTAAACTAAGTGACATTCAGCACGGAACCATTTGACTGGCAACCCTATTTAATGGGCATTGAATTCGCGCATACATACATGCCTGCTACTGTTAGATTTGTAAAGTTGGCGCCATTCCGCACGGGAATATATTTGACATATTATTTAAGGCCCATTATTCAATTCGCGTACTCGTATACCTGTGCTATTAATAGTGGTTGGTGGTCTCGAAATGTATTTCAATGTCCCGCTTCCTTCCATGTTCATTCGAGTACGAGTCTGTGAAGTATGTACCATTCCGCACGGGAATATTATTCATTTCGCGTAAGTTCGCCCCCCTTTGAACTCTGAATTGTACATAAAACAGTTAGTTACTGCATTCCCGTCTTATTTAAGTATAGGACTCGCCACATATATACTTCGGTTATTAAGTAGACTCTAATATCTTCCGTCAGCAGATCATCGACTACGAGTGTTCAACGCAGGAATAATCATAGTAAGTACTCTAGAGCAACGCACCAACGCAAACATATACCTGGTATGGATATTGCATGCAACATATTTCCGTACTACTTTGTATTGTCACGCCCGTCATTTTCGCAAGGCATACTCGCTTTTGTGGGCTAGGGGCACCCTTGAATGTAACGGAGAGTTGGTTCCGGAGTTTCAATCCCATATGGGTCGGACCTTCAAGGGGATTAGTTGAAACACGCATATTATGAATCAACTGCTGAGAGCGCCTAGCAGCGTGGGTTCAGCGCGATTTGGTGCGAGTCGACGAGGGCAGAAAGGAACCAAGTCTGTTCGCTAAATATTTTATAAGAATGAAAGGCACAAACCGTGGTGGGGAGGAGGAAGAAGAGCCTATGTTGTGACCCCGGGTGTGAGCAACGACTGCTGTATAGTCGAAAGGAGACAGGAAAGAAGGTCGAACATATGAATGGGATCGGAAAAAAAAAAAACAAAAAAAAAAACATTCGTGGGACCACAACAGTAAGGAAAACGTCGTGCCCAAAATAAACCATTTTAGCGCGAACACAATAACAATTGACGGCGAAAACGTGCATGTATTTATATATAAAGCGTGCATTACCGCTGACTGATGGTGGCCATTAATGTGTCCTCGACATTACATACTGAGTTAATGTTACCTCGACGTGGAGTCCTTATGCCGTTTCTTTTTCTTCCGCCCCTTCGTCACTGCTGGCTTAGGGTTTGCTAGACCTCCGCCGGGCACGGGCGCCGTTCCCACCCCTTCGGCTCGCAACCGGCTATTGGCCACCTCTGCTGCTGCATCAAAAATGTCAAGCGCTACTGCCGGGCTAACGGAATCCGCAAGGCTCGCCGCCATTACTCGTGCCTTCGCCATGATATCAGCATACACCTTCCTGCGAGCTCCGTCAGATATCTTCGGGGCAGAGTCAGCAATCGCACCCGAAACGTCACCTGGGTCATCGATGGTTGGGCCCTCAGCCCCCGTCCAACGAAACTCGTCAGGGACAACCACAGATGCCGTCCAACTCTCGTTGTCTAGGCTCCTAGTTTTACGCCACCGTGGGTGTACACACTGTGCATGGAAATCGCTGCACGCACTTGGCTTACCGGGTCCGTTCATCCGTAGCACGGCAAAGAAATGGCGGCAAGGGAATCCGTGCTGCAGTAGCTGTAGACACGAGCACAGGTGAAAACCGTCCTCCCCAAACACGACGACATGACTAGCGATATTCTCTTCGGAGCAGTCTACCAGGGTGTAGGTGACTCTGGCCACGTGATTTACGACCACATCTGCCTCCTCAACCATCGCTACGAAGGCCTTTAGCGACGTCCTCGCGTACATACTTAGGTCGGTCGTGCCTTCTCCCTCTTCTTCGAACTCGAGCTCGACGAGCTCAGTTCCTGCTGGCGCCTCTGCCGATCTCACAAGGGGTGCTTCCGATCCGAGGTTACGAAGCACTTCGCCAACTTCGTCGCCGTCCTCCCCATCGATCGATGCCAAAATCGTTGCGTTGTACGCAACGGAAGACCCGAACTCGCGCCTGATACGCTGCACAATGCAGATTCGGAGTCGTGCCACCCCAGGTTCGTTAGTGGATAATCGAAGGGGACAGGCCGAAAATTTCGATAATAAGGACACAAGTCGTGTCCTGTCTACACCGGAAACCAAACACGTCAATACTGATATTCTCAGTGTAAACAGCAACGCATTACGAATGTCTGATGAGGAATATGACAAGGGGCAGAGACGAGGAACCATTTTATTGGTGACGGCATGTCAACGATGGCATAGGTAGTGTCTATACTCAAGGACACGAAACTAGCGGGTAAATCCGGGGGACATTAACTAGGTGTATGCTAACCCGGCCTACCCACCTTGGTGACGAATGAACTAGCGCAGCACGACTGAAGCGCGGCCAGAACAGGCTTGAAAAAGAGCTTCCAGGCGTTTTTCAACAAACACGTGGCTGTCGACTACGCGACCGGCACCAAGCCTGGCAGCACACACGTGGTAGTCAGCACGAGCAACAAGGTATCCATTATGTGACGCAATACGCACTGGGTCTGCTCATGCCTACCGATCACGCTGTATTGTACTCCACGCCAGGAACGGCGAAGGCCACGATAGGTGAAACATGAGTGGCTGGCCTGGGACAATCGTACACGGCATAAAACATTATCGGTCAAATGTGACTTAGGAAAAATATTGTGCCAAAAATGTTCTACCAGGCACCTCCTGACACGTCCAATGCGAGATACTCAGCGCACCTGTTAGTTTCAACCATCTCCTCGTCACAGAGGTCACTGATCGTCTGGCCAAGGACCACAAGAGAGGCACTGCTGTGAACCAGCCTCTTCAACTTGCCGAAGAAACCCTCCACTCGCTGCGTTGCCGACATCCCAAGCACAAGTGCTGGTAGTCGGCAGCAGAAGGCCCATCTTTTCCTGTTGCTACGCAAGGTGGACAAACAGTTAACACGGCGTTGAATATTAGCCCTCTGGCGCAGCACTGCAAGGCAAACGTGGAGTATGTCCATTTAAGTATGTGATAATAGGTAATATTCGCTTGCTTGGGCCGGGGTATCACTTAACACGGAACAACGGACGAATCGTGACTGCAACATAGGTATTTCGAACTCACTCGTACAGCACATCCTCCATGTAAGTAGCGGCCTTCGTGCCCTCCACAACTCGCTGCAGTTGTCGCCAGTGGCCTTCGAAGGCCTGCGCAGAGTAAGCAAAAATATATAGCAAATGAACGTACGTATGGTCGGTAAAATAAATGGTCATGAACAAGAACGGTGTAGCAGCCACCCTAACCCATACCAGTGTTTATAGTGAACGTAAGGGATGTGCGATCGTGGTTTAAGATCCATTCGATTAACTACAACAACAGAGTTACTGTAGTTAAAACCGGCAAATACTACAAAAATTACGTTATGAAGAGCAACGCTGAGAAGCACGGACGAGCACCAAATTGAGGCCTGACGACCCAACGGACGCGCGTGTTGCTGAGCTGATACAAAGGCAGCGCAGATGAGAACACATTCGTACCTCTTCCGTGACAGCGAAGGCTGCATTCTTGAAGGAAGTCATCATAGAAGAAAATGACGATGCATCGGAGAAAGCACCCGAGCAGTTTTTCGTCACGTTCTTGAATATATGCCAAATGCAATACAGGTGTAGCGTATCCGGGAGTAGGTTCTCAACCGCGCGGTCACGGCGAGGTCGGCATCCGTCAAAAATACCTGCAAGCCATGGACGTGTTGACGAAGGGGTCAGGCCAATACGCGCCAAACGTTATGATACCTACCATCATTAAAAAATCTGACATACACAGGGCTTAACCCCACTCTTACGCGCTGGATATGAGATCTGAGACATAAGAAAAGACAGTACTAACTCCTTGGAGGCTCACCTTAGGGTGTAATCCTCCACACAGCTTTACCAGATGTTCGATGACAAACTCGAATGACTGCGTTGTCTCGTTGGGGAGCAAAGCCTGCGCGATAATTCGGCTCTTGTTTTCTTGGTCGACGCCAATGAAAGCACAAAAGGGAAGCTTAGCCCTGACAACACATCGGGTAGAAAGCAATGCATATAGGAATACATATATTAGCACTCAGCGGGTCTGGCAATAACGATGCGGCACGTCTACACCAATGGAGAGGTAGCCTATATTGACCCTGGAAGCGATGTACGCATAAATATACAATATCCGCAGTAGTCATCAGTGTGAGTACCCCTGAAACTCACATGTTAGTTTGAGCTGTATTGTCTTGGATTATAATGTCTCCAATGGTCAGCGCCGGCTCTCGTTGGCTGCTGGTTGCCCAGAATACCATATCCAGCCTTTCGCATTTATCCACGGTATATTTTAGGTAAGCACCCGAGTCGTTCTTGACTTCTGTGACAAAGTCCAGCGCATCACTCAATGACGAGTATTTGCAACGCCTGAATGCATCGACCATGTTCCGAACCTGCACCATCAAGTTGGGTGCGCCAAGGGTGCGCCCATTAAATATCATAAGCCGCAGGGTACGCGTCCCAGGCAAAATACGAATTTCACACCAGGAAACTCTACAGACTCTGAGCCTAACCACCCATCACAATGCCATACGGCTATACAGCAAATATGCAGGACATACCTTGCGCTTCATAATGCTTCCTACAACCCCTTCCTTATCGAACGTCGTGGTGTTCCGCCGGAGCATGTCAAACATCTTCGGTATCGGGACGTTGCACGTTGCCCAGAAACGTATGTCTGCGCTTCGTTCCATGATGACATGCTCAGGGACCACATGAGGGTCGTGGCGATCGCCATCCACAAGCTCGTGATTATGATCCATGTGCACCTGCCGATTGGTGGCAGACATAGCGTGGAATTACACATCCGGCCACGGAGCTACGAGTATATATCCATGTGCACCCCCCAGGCATACCTTGGATTACTCACCCGGCCACGGGGCTACGCATGCATGTATGGGTCAGGAGCTGCCCAGGGGATACAGACCAAACGCCGAAACGGTTGCAAAGGCCAAACTTTATGCACTAACCTTGGTGATGCGTGGCGCCTGCTGTTTCTGCGGCCAGCATAGGCGGACGAGAAATGGACACTTCACCTGGCATTACAAGTGCGTACAACAAATTACATGTTGGTGGTGTCGAAACGAAGGCGGCTAAATAGAAGAGTTGTGAACGGAAAAGACGGGAGGGGTCCTCCAACCTTAGCTTCTAACAAGGCTAGATTAACCCAGTTGGAGGTTCAAGGCGAAGTCGTGTCTAACAGAAGAAACACTCACAATAGTAATGTGTTCGCGCAACGACTACACCGCGGAGACCTCCGATACGTAAGCAGCACGACAGAGTCGTACTGTTGTGCGCTCACGATATGAAGTCGGTAAGACCGCACCTGGCGTATTTTGGGTGGTTTTTACTTGTTTCCAAAGAAAGAGGGCGGGGAGTGCCCCCCAATCCAACATGTCTACACGGGCCTAGGCAACACACTCCGGCCCAATAGGGAATACGAGCGACCGCACCTGTCATGGTATTAACAGGCCTTCATACCTTCATAGAACCACGCCGTCTCTGGGCCTCATGTGTCGCCTGTCGAGGTGTGCCTGCATGTTTACAGGTGATCAACACAACCCAATGCCGATTGTGCAACCCTTGCCGACGTGCATTTTCTTCGCTGAAGAGCTTCGCGCGGAAAACAAAGAAGCGTAGACAGGGTTGTGTGGACGAAGAAGAAAAGGGGGAGGGACTGGTGCTGTGGCAGAGGGGCTACCACCATTCCAGCGCCGCGTTTTCGCCGCTTGGACGAATGGCTCTGTTATATATACTAGGCCCTATATATTAACTCAGGCATACACTACTTGGAGAGGGGTAACATACAATCCTATGGCAAATCAAATCGTGAAACCGAAAATCTTGCGTAAATGCAATAGAGAAATGCGGTAGGACCACTCCCCCGGCCGGGCCTATGAGCGAACCCTTCATGTGGCACCAGTCAGAATCCGAGTGCGTTTTCATACAGAAACAAACCATCGAACCCCGTCTCAACAAATCGACCCGCCGCACCTTCTTTTTGTTTCGTCGCAGCAAACAATCATGTCCTGCACACCGTAATGCTGACATGGCAGAAGTGATGGCGTTGTCCCAGGTTTCATCGGGGTCAGTAAACCTGTCAAAGGTCTTGCCGACAAAAACTGTTGCAGATAGATTGCTGGTGGCCCCGTTCCGGCTGCTCTCGTTGCTTCGGCTCCTATTCCTGCTGCCGCTACTGTTGCTTATACTTCTGCTTCTGCTACTGCCTCTGCTTCCGTTTTCGCTTCCGCTTCTGCTATTGCTTCTGCTTCTGCTTCCGCCTGTGCTTCGGCTTCTGCTTCGGCTGCTGCCACCGCATCCGCTTCTGCTATTGCTTCTGCTTCTGCGTCGCCCTCTGCCCATGCTTCGGCCTCGGCTTCGGATGCTGCCGCCGCTTCCGCTTCCGCCTCTGCTTCTGCTTCTGCTTCTGCTTCTGCCTCTGTCCATGCTTGGACTTCTGCTTCGGCTGCTGACGCTGCTTCCGCTTCTGCTATTGCTTCTGCTTCGGCCGGTTCTGCTCCCGCTGCCGGATGCGACATTGCCACCATCGAAGGTAGCACCTAACGTCGTCGAACTCGGCTGTATATTTCAGTCCGGTAGAGTTTGGGCGAGGAGGGGAGGGGGTTAGGGGCTTGAACGCCTAGTACGCAAATCGAACATATTGCCAAATATGCTACAATAGGGGCGCTACTCGTGCCCGTTCCGTTTCTCGCCGCGTGCGAGCGCACATGGTGTCACCTATTCCATTTTGTGACCAGTATACGAACTTAACTCATCACGTACACCGTATGCATTCACTTGATCTGTACATCTCCACTGCTTCGTCAGTCTTCCTACGCACGTATACATATTTTCTATGCTTCTACAGCGGAGCAGATATTTTAGTTGCGTATTCCGACGAGCAGCTGGCGAAATAAAACTCATGACTAGGGACTGATGATTTCTCCAAAACATGTAGAACTCTGCACCCCGAATAAATAAAACGACCCCTCGTCCCTCCACACCATTGATTGACGGGAATTGAACCAACCACAAAAGAAAACGCTCCACTTACATCCCCGCCATTTGACGAAGGTTGTGCGGGGGGGCTGCGCGGTAGTCCTCCGTTGCCCCCTCCGTTGTCTTGCGTGGCCTGTTCCGGTCGTGCCCTAGCTGTCGTTCTCGCCTATTGGAGTATCAACGTAGTGGGTGTCATGTAAAAACAAAACGGATGTGTTCTGGTATGCGGGATAAGTCCGGGAGCACTCCAAAACAAGGGAGGCTCCACATTTCAGGAGCTACCCACCTCAGCCAAACACTGGCTTTGAGACATATTCAAGCACAACACGAAACAAACCTGGATTCTTGCGTCCTTCCGAGCTTTAGTAGCAAGCGCTCTACGTTTTCTGCGCTCTGCGTCCTCGGTCTTGTCCGCTTCCTCGGCCCTAGCCTTTGCCTACCGGGACACGTAATGCAGGCGTAAGTTGGGCTCGACAGGGTCTGCCATTGGCGGGTATTGGGGCGCTCAGATATATAGGTACATGGTTTGCGGGGGCGTCAATCTTCGTCGTACACCCGGTGCTCTTACCCGTGCGGCTGCCTCTTCCCGGGCTTGTTGGGCAGCCCGGACGTGCGCCGCTTTTCTTTCAGCCAAAGCTTTTTCGTTTGCCTCAGCTTCGTCCTGGATAAACAAAAAAGAGGGGGGGGGGCAAAGCAGACGTGTGCGCTCACGACGGAGTACCCCTGGGGCTCGTATATGTTGTCATGAAGGTGTACTAGCCTTCCTGGCGCGAGCTTCTGCTGTCACGTTTCCGCTTTGAAGGCTGGTTCGAACCTTCACAGGTTGTGCATTGTCACTGTGAGCTCACCTTTTCCCGGCGTTCCGCTAGCTCCTGCGCAAGCTTGGCTCTTTCCGACCTCACCCGATCTTCGTCCCTCTTTTTCCTCTCTCTGCAAAGCCGTTCCCTGTCAGCTCTGTCGGCAGCAGCTTTCGTCTGCGCATATAGATAAAAACGCGTAGTAGTTAACGACCGCATAGACGCGAGTTGCTCAATTCCAATGCATTGAGCTATCCACGGCGAGCTAGGTGTTGTGCCGAAGCGAATCCAGCTCATTAACAGCACCGTTCTTATCACCAATCATGGGAGATGATTTGTGAAAGGGGCACGCTTGGCCGCCACTAGTTTCCTGTCGCCGGTAAACACTTCGAGGAAATAAACACCACGAAATGAACCATTGGACCAAACAACCAACACGCCATATATGTATGACGTGGGTGTCCTGGCTGAGAACAGATGGAATGCGATGTGCGGCATAGGTTCCGATATTACTCGAAATAGAAAACCTGATAACATCCTTCATAAAGTGCTATACGTTTGCTATTACTTTCCTTATCTATGTTTGGTTATCTTTCTTGGCATTTCTTGGCACGTGCCTTCGCGTGCCAGCCAATATCACGATAAACACGATGACCGTGCGGGGATATTCACGGCTCTTGCAAGTGTCACACAACGACAGTTTGTGCCGTGGTCTCGGAATAAGTTCCGGACGCCTTTGAATGCTAAAGGCCAAGATTGCGGCCGTACCTTCCTGCGTTCTTCTGCCAGAGCTTCGGCTATCTGAGTTTTTTCCAACTCAGCCCGGTCTTGCTCTTTTTGCTTTTGTTTTTCTTCGGAACGCCGTTTCTTCGCCGCCCTGTCGGCTGCAGCTTTCGCCTGTCCAAGTAAAAGCGTGGAAAATTATCAGTAATGAGAAGGTGCTTCGCTTGAATTTAACGCAATAAGCTGACCACGAGGTTAGAGGTTTTACCTACGCATATTTGGGAACGGAAGTGCTACCGATGAAGCGCATGTCAAATTGGCACATAATACGTTGGGGCTAGCACACTCGTTGGATTGGCACACCGACCGGTCCCGCTAGCGCCTAAACATGTTGGCTCAAGCTTGTTCTAAGTGAACCACCACCGAATCCTCAAAATATATACTCTGTTTCACGAGCGCAGCTACTCCTTTTTTGGTGTTAATATCCATGCAGTTTAACGCACGAACAACACACAAATATGGACAAGTTGTTGTACCTGTCAGGTAACGACACACGTGACCTCGTACCTCGCGCGCTGTCTTCGCACGAACTCGCTCCACCCGGGCAGCTTCAGCTTGAGCCGATACATTCCGCGCAAACTCGTCCCTTGCGGCTTGCGCGTTCGCCTTTTTTGCCTCCGCGGCCTGTGCACAAATGAGGACGCCAATTACTTCGGAGTATACAAGTATACATGCATCCCCACTTTGTCGGAACGTGATCGAAAGGCGGAGTAGCAATACAAAAAACGCGTGACAAATAGTTCATCATGAGCCAAACATGTTTTTCCCTGTCGTGAATACCTCTTACCTCATGCTGCATCCGGACGCGCTTGGCTGCTGCAACCTTGTTCTCCTTCTTGCGTTCTTCGCGCTTCAACATGTTCACGGAAAATAGGGCTAATATCGTCAATTTCAATTTGGTTATGGGAACGAATCGGCGATTAAACCGAACATCAAGAACTTTCCCTTGGTAGAACAAAGACGACGCCACACACACTGCCACACACCCGTCTCACCTCTGTTGCAGGCGCATTAGCAGGAGGCAGCAGCAGCACGAAATGTTTGAACTCCGGGAGATTGTACCGGAACCCGGGCCGTTGAGCGCCGTGCTTGTCAGGGGACAAAGGCTCTTTGCGCGCGTCTGCAAACTCTCGCAGAGATGTGAAGCCGTGCATGTTTCTCAACAGGGACATTGAAATGTACACAGTGGCCGATCCATCCGAGCTCTTCTTACCGCGCATCGAACAGCCAATGGGAAGAAAAGACCTCCGGTTCCATGTCCCGCCCACAGTGTCGCTTACTGAGGCCCCTGTATGACGGTTAATTCATCGGTAAGACGTGAGCAACCGCAGTGAGACATTTCCGTGAGTGCATGAACAAGGCGATAGAAGCAAATCGACAGCCATACATTCATCTTGGCTGAACCCACCTGGATGAAAGCACCTTATCTTGAGGCCCAACGTCTCCGCCAGCCACGGCAAACACGCTTGTTGGCAGTCCTTGTATTCTCCGATAACACTTTTCACAGCCAAGAGGTACAATAGCCGAGCCACACCGATGGGGAGAGACTGGTCGACGGCGTCGAATCTCAAAGAAGCACCAAGAGTAGCTGCCTCGTCGATTACGTCGGCGTCGTACATTTGTAGGGTGGCGTAATCATTGGGCTGTGCGTCGGGATTCAGAAAGTTCGGCAGTGCCGTCTTCACAACAGCAACGCGCAGCGGGAGAGCGTGTGAAAGGGATTGCCGCGTGCTGCTGCAGTTGGCACCGAAAGCACCCGCGGCAACGGCATTCATGAGGCAAGCGCCGTTGCCAATAGTCTGGACGGGGTCGCCCCTGCCCCCGCCGTCCCTTGCTTTCGCCCCATTCAGCAGGGCAGTGGCCGTGAGGTCGCGGTGTTCACTGATGTTGTAAAACCCGCTCTCGCCCTGGGGGGGTGAAACACGCAATGTCGGAAAAGTGAGTGACATTGATGATGACTGTTCGTCGCAGATTGTCTGTATTACGCGTGTCTCAACCTACCGCTTTCTACATTACTCTTTGCTCGGGACGTTAAAGCTTGGCGTGGTTGCAAGACGTCAACATAACTTCAAGCACCACCACAGCAGTGTATTACTACCACTGATCAAGCTGAGCAAGTCGGCAACATGCCTTATCACAGATCTAGGTCGTACCGGAAGGATAGGGCATGCGTCTATCCCGCCCAAGGGGTCCTCTGCCTTGGCCGCGCACGCTACCAGCTTGGCGCAGTTGTCCGAAGTCACGCCGTCTGTCAGGTTCTTCTTCTTGTCCAGGACACCGTCGATCATGTCCCCCAATTTACCCAGGAGCTCCCTGTTCCATACCGCAGATCGCATGTTGCTATGCGTTGCGACAGTCGGCGAGTAGGACCAGGTAGAGGAACATGCGGATTACAGCAGTGATTGGAACGGCCGCGTGATGCGCTTCCCAAGACATTCTAGGCCTTCTGAACGACGAAGAGAGTCAAGTATATACTGGCAATAACCAAGTTCTACATCAGAGTACTATAGGCCAAATATGCCAGGAGACGGGCAACCGTCAAGCAGTCAGTCAGCTAAGGGCGTCCGTCAAGGCATTTCCATCCGTCTAGATGGATTGTCCCCTATCCCCGCAACGTAAAAAACGCATTGGTATCACTGTGGAAACCCCTACTTTATTTTATGTTTGTGCTGCTGGGTCCAACACATCATGAAGGAGCAACAAGATACGAGGGTATTGCTTTGTTGCCCGTTGCTCGTGGTGTAGCAAGATACTGCTGTAAATCTGAACTCCGAACGAGAAAAAAATGGGCGGAAAAAAATATCAACAAGAAAATACTGGTTTTCAAAAATATAGTCAGGCGTTCTCCAAAAAATGGGGATTTTTACTTGGTGTCCCCGGGTTTTGCCGTCAAGGCACGTCCGTCAAGGCATTTACCTTGAACCCGTCCGTCAAGGGGTAAAAGTTCCGTCTCCTCACGTCTCTGCTATACGAGACACGCTACATCAGAGTACTATGAACACGTAATGCTGGTGGAACAGCAGTAGTCCAGATTATCACTTGGTAACTTAGCTGGAAGTATGGAAGGTGGGAGATTCCAGCAGTATCCCGCATTCTGTATGCAGCAATGCAGGCGATCTCTTTGTTCCCTATGTATCCGGGGACTGCAGTCTCCATCGAAACAAGAGCAGGTACATGTATCTGTATGAATGCCTGCAATTTCGGGTTACGCTCATGACAGCCAGATATGTTTGCCTCTTCAGGCTTTCTCGAGGTGGTTGTGTGGGAAACTCCCGCCCAAATACGACTCGTACTCACTTGGGACATGCGATGTTTTCAAAAGTTAAAAAAAAAAAGGAAACGATGAAGTTTCGAGGACCCACCCTTCGACTATTTCAACCGATATAGTCCGCGCATTATCGCCACTCACAGTAGGAAGCTAGAAGGACAAATCCAAGAGGGTAGAGTGCTGTACAGTTGTGGTGTAAGCCCGCGAATGCTCGTGCTACGACGTACTCGTTGCCTCCATGTTCGGTAGGGTTTCCCCATACGTCCAAAGGCGTTCGAACATTTGAATTGGCAAGGGGGTTGGGGATTTGTAACGCTCGCAATTTTGGGGCCATTTTACAGCAGTACGCTGTCTGCGGTCTGCGAAGATCCGCAGTATCGAGGTCACGAACTCGTCGGCATATAGCGCGAGAAGCGCTCACATTTGTCACTACCCACACACCGCAGCAGCACATGCCGCAGATAATCCCAAGACAGCTCTTGTGCCCTGCGATCGTCGTAATCGAGGTGGCGTGCTTGATGCTTTTTTTCGGAGGTGCCTTTAGCTTGGTGCGGCCCCAAAAAAGGCCTGGAGAGATCCTCAGTGTCGAGAACACAAACCTGTCTGTATATCGAGCGAGAAGCTACGACAGGCAGAACAACTGCACACCCCACAGCAGCATATGTCGTTTGCAATCCCTAGACGGATGTGGTGACGTACGATGGTCGTGTTCGCTCGAGGTTGCGTGCTTCGCGTACGAGTTTCTTTTCGGAGGCACGCTTAGCTTCATGTGCCCCCAAAACAACGCCTGCAAAAATCACGAGTATCGAGAATACGAACCCATCTGTATATCGGGCGAGACGCGATGACCGGCGAAACTACTGCATACACCACATTAGTACATGCCGTAAAGATAACCCCCAAAAAGGTCTGGTGCCGTACGGTCGTCGTCATCACCCGTGGTGGCGTGCTTCATGCAACCTATTTCTGGAGGCACCTTTAGCTTGATGCGCCCCCAAAAAACGCCTGGAGAGATCCTCAGTATCGAGAACACGAACCCATACGTACGTCGAGCGAGAAGCTGCCACAGGCGGAACTACTGTACACACCGCTGCAGCAAATACCGGAGGCAATTCCTAGACAGGTCTGGTGCCGTACGATCGTCGTTATCGCTCGTGGTGGCGTTCTTCGTGCAGCCTATTTCCGGAGGCACCTTTAGCGTGGGGCGCCCCCAAAAATGGCCTGGAGAATATCCTTGGTATGGAGGACACGAACACGTATGTATATCAAGCGAGAAGCGATGGCCGG